>CABFVX010003590.1:29273-56238 GCA_902151425.1 Timema shepardi | reverse complement strand
TTTCACCTCATTCTGAGAAACGCGTGTTTGTTCATGGATGAATCTTAAAAGGATACTCTACCTATATTACTTTAAAGAAAAATTACCTTCATCCATGACTTTTTACATAATTTAGATTAATCCAAATCAATACATTACAAGGTCACTAAAGCCCGTAGAGTGGTGGATTTCTAACCCCTGTTTTAAGTAATTTGGTTCGCTTATCTCATTCAAAGTACAAGAGTCAAGAATATTCTCTCAGAACATTGTCAACAAACCTATCTACAAGGTTGATGACCGTCAAGGAATGTCAGGTTTCCCCTAAAACTAGTCCCTCCTGCTGGCCAGTGTTTCCTGAAACTAAACTCACTGATAACCAAATCTAACCTTGGAATGAATGTTTCGGATTTGTTCATAACTCACACAGGTGGGCACATGGACAAAGTAATCAGTATCATCTGGCCTTATTTGGTTTCGAATCTCGGAGAGGTGAACGTGTTTTCCTAAAATGGTTTCGCCTTCTGCATTCACGGAAAATGTGATTTCTATCGACCTTATCCCATAAGTATAAATTTGCGGGAAAGCTGGACGTATAAGTAATATGTAGAGTACTATTACAAAATAATATTCATACGCCTTTTCTTAACATCCATAGGTATTCGAAGTAATATCCGTAACCGTGAAGATGGACGAGTGGTCTTTGGCATCACGTGCACTTGGTCACCTCTGTTGGATGGACTGAGCTTGAATCCCCCGTTTGACGTATTCGGGGTTGAATTTTATCATCCGTACTCCACACTAATTCTCCTTATTCTTATCCTTTATAATTAGCAGGGCTGCCAAATTGGGAAAATTATTGAGGGAGCTGGTATCTGGGAGTATGGGATACGCCCGGGTGGGCCGGGGGTCCCGGGATTCTCTCCCAATTGTTTTTAAAGGCTTTAGAACTTGTGTTTTGGGCCTATTTAAGTCTTAAATATTTTTTTTAAATTAAAATTTATTAGTTTAAACAGCTTATTTAATACAACAAAGCTATGCTTGGGTATATGCTACTACTAAACAAGCTTTCTCTTCTCGGATGTAGGAGGAGATGTGTGAAATAACTTGAAACAATGGAAACATACTATTCACAGAGTATCTTAACAGTTTTATTGAATAGCATTAGTAAAATAAAATAAGCAAAGAAATTTAAATTTAATACACTCTATTTAAATAATCAAAGAAAATATTAAAGAAATTCTCAACAAAAGTCTATAAAAATTACTTCAGAATAAGCCAAAAGTTATTATTATTATTATTATTATTATTATTATTATTATTATTATTATTATTATTATAATTATAAGCACCGCATCTTACTGCCCATTAGGGTTATACGCACTCAAGCTAATGTGCAATGATAGGGTGATTGTGAGATGAAATGGAGGACCTACAGTTTAACGTGGGATCCGAACCACGGTGGAGGCCTGGAATTCCTCACATTCACAAGTTATGATTAATACACGTCTTGTCAGAGATGAAGGAAGGGTTTGGCAATCAGATAAATCTGTGCCGGGACCAAGGATTGAACCCCGGACCCCCAGCACAGAAGTCCGACACTTTACCCCTAGACTGCCAGATTACCTACATAAGGCAAGAGTTTTTATACCCACTGGGTTCCTTTTAATGGACTCTGTTACAAGTGATCTAAGATCCAAGTTGTCCAACACAGCCTTATGTGCGTTATGTACTGCTATGTTCAGATGCATTAAAATATTGGGGGGGGGGGCCTATGCCCCTCACCAAGAACATTGGGGGGCTCATCCCCCCAGCCCATAGAGTCAGCCCCAGTGATAATTAGTTATTATTTTTTAATAACTTGGGGATAAAAATACACTTGAAAAAAATAAAGGACTACATTCCAAAAATAGCAACGTGAATACATCCTTATGACTGAGTGGTTAGGGGTAGGTCTATTAGGAGTCCTCAACGGGTGTACAAAATAAATATTAATCGTATCTGGATAAATTACTGGCACCGAGGTTATGTGATTATGGCTACAATCCAATTTTAATAGAATGGTACTTTTATGAAATAAAAACCACAATAGTTTTTTCTGTCAACATTAATGACATTTTATTATTTTATTCGGGTTGACCTCAGGGATCTTGGGGTAGAGTGTTCACCTCAGGATCTGATGATCGTTGGTTCAAACCCGGCCTAGATTGACGGATTTATTCGAGTGATGAAAATTGGTAGCACAACTTCCTTTGGAGGGGAATTAAAGCCGTCTGTCCCCATGTCGATTGTGGCATGTAAAATAACCTTGGAAGGTATGGGAAAATACCTTCACTGTCAAAATTGGTAGGCCCTATCACTCTCGCCCATGGAAATTCTTATGTGCTGATTTAATCAGTCTGTTCAGAAAGTACACGTTAAATACCTCAAATAAAAAAACAGATATACTATAATATTAGTGTTAGTTTATAGGTATTGTTAATATCTATTAAAAGTGGCAGCTGAAGATCACATGACTTGATGCATGAATACGTGAAAGTAGATCTAGCAACTTTTATAGTTTTCCCATGAAAATTGAACTTTAGGTATGCGGTCTCATTTTAAATTATCGGTAGGTCTTTAAATTGAGAAAATCGTAAAGTCTTGAAAACCCGTTTAGGGCCGAGTATATCAACCCTTACCAGGCCGGTAATCCACCCCCATCTCCCGTCATTGTACAAGGATTCTCCCCCGCAAACTGGTAGAGGGTGGATTCTGCAAGACTACTCTGCTCAGATAAAAAATAAAGAATTAGATTTAATCTATACATGTCAGATTTCCATAATTATGTCATTATCAATTTACTAAAACTACACAACAAGGTTATTATAATATTGGGGTAAAAAAATTAAGAGGTACAATGCAAAATGGCTTAAAGGGGATGTTCCGCATCGGTGGTCATACGGTCTAAGGCATTGTTCTTGTAATAGACTGGATTTCTGGGGTTGTAGAGGTAGGGATTCGAATCCTGGCTGAGTGTACTTTAAAGTATATCTTCTGAATAGTTTCCCACCCTTACTTCACACAAATGTGGGTATATTTGCTCTATATTCTACCTTTCTTTTCTCTACCCAATTAATGAAATTATACTAAAAGGTAGTAAAACGCGTTAACCAAACGTTTACTAAAGGTTATTTTCCTCGTTTTACATGTTAGGAAATTTGATGATATATAATATTTACTTTCACTCAATTTTTTTTTGACCTGCTTTTTAATATAGGTAGCCTTCAGCATTGATTGACTTTTAGACAAAATAGTTTTAATCGCTTCTGTTTAGTTGGTTTTCCATATTTTATTTGGAATTGCAAATTATTTTAAGGACAGAACAACTGGGAACGCTTTAACTACAATATAGTCTCTAATTAAAATAAGCGGATGTTTTGGATTTATTTTTTAGTGATGCGTTTAAGGTGAGCTTGTAGGGAACGCGAGTTAAGGGAAGAGAGTTTGAAGTTTTTATATCAAAACAGTTTTGTAACCAAAATAATTCAAATCTTTTTCCATTAGAAACATAAAGTTTAACTTTCTTCACTTGGTGATACCAACCTTTCATGAATATCTTTCAAGGATGTCCTGGAATTTAATGAAAACTTGTTTTTTCATTAAAAAAAAAGTTTAGCATCAAATGCCACCATACTCATGACAGATATTCAACAAATGTTGATATCATCATGTGAAGAAAATTAAACTCTATGTTTGAACTGGAGAAATATTTTAATTAGTTTGGCCAAAAAAAGGTGCTATGCTATAAAAACTACAAAAACACTGACCTTAAATCATGCTCCTCACATCCCCACCTTAAGATATTATTCTTATTATCAGCAGTAGTACATTCATAACTGAGGCTATCAACTATGTAACTTTAAGATAGTTTATAGGATATCCTAGACGGAAATTATCCTGATTTGAACATACAGGGATATGGGAAGTTAGTAGTTGTATTATTATTATTATTATTATTATTATTAGCACAGCGTCTTACTACCCGTTCGGGTTATACGCACTTACGCTAATGTGTAATGAATGGTAGGGTGATTGTGAGATAAAATGGAGGACCTACAGTTTAACGTGGGATCCGAACTACGGTGGTGGCCTGGCATTCCACACATTCACAAGTTGTGATTAATACACGTCTCCTCAGAGGTGAAGGAAGGGTTTGACCATCAGATAAATCTGTCCGGGACCGGGGATTGAGCCCCGTACCCCCAGCACAGAAGTCTGACACCTTACCCCTAGACCACCAGGTCACCTATACCTGGTACGCGTAAAACCAGCCCCGGTAAACCCGCTTAACGCCTTGTACAGTATTCCCCCTCGTCTGGCTGATGAGAAGGTAGGATAGAAGGAAATGGTTCAGCATTTCCCTGGAGAGACCATGGAAAGCAACATAGAATATCCGGGATGGGATTTGAACTCTGACCTTCAAAGTTGATCAAGCCACTCTAGTGAACTTCTTGCCACAGCCATTGTAAGACCCACTGACACTCTCACCTCTCTCTGTTCCCAAATACTCACTTGAAGTTCTCCAAAGAAAACAAACAAATACTGCCATTTACGGATAAGACTGAACATTTGATTTGACTTTGACAGAGAAGAATGAAAGCAAAGTCTCCAAAATACATAGTCTCCTTTACCACTCGGCCATGGAGAAATAAATATTCAAGCCAGAGTCCCCAAAGTTGGACTCCTTTACCACTCGGCCATAGACATGAGAATAATCAAACCAGAGTCCCCAAAGCACAAAGTTGGTATCTTTTACCACTAGGTCATGGAGACTAGAATAGTCAAACCAGAGTCTCCAAAACACAAAATTGGTCTCTTTTACCACTAGGCCATGGAGACTAGAATATTCAAACCAGAGTCTCCAAAACACAAAGTCACTCTCACCCATCTTATGTCATCGTTAGGAAACTTATAGTCAGACTTACTAACCACTTGTTCTTGGGGACAAGCTGGAATTTGCTCATAACTGGTTAATCGTAGATCTGTGTTGGATGTTTACGCAAAAGAACAAGCGAGGAATGTCAAAACATAAACTTCCGCATTCCTATTCTACATATAAATAATCTGATATCCCATCATTCACCTGCATTTTCATCGCTTAGATCAATTTCTATGCAACATGGACGTTACCTACATGTTTATCGAACACGATTAACAAGCCTGATTAGACTCAAGAGGCTGTTGCTCGATTCCAGACTAGGGTACCAGACATTTTACCCCACCTGGTTGTTTTCCAGCACCTCTACAGATTAATTCTGAGGCATTTCCTTAAAATCCATTTATTTTAACCCACATCGGTAGGCTCTCGGACTAAACGTTAAGTTCGTCTGATTTGCTGATGTTTATAAGTGACGGGGTAGTTGGGGTTCGAATCTCGGCTTGGCTTACTGAGAGAGTATTTTCAATCAAGATTTACCATTCTGCCTCCCTTCCTCACTCAAATACGGGTACAACTTATCCATATTATACCTTCCTTAAGCTTATCCTAATAGCGCAATAAAATGCGGGTAGCCCGAGAGGGTACTAAGTCAAAATTAAGCGGTCATTTCGAAACAGCCATCTTATTACAAATGTAAATTTACAGTAGTGACAAAAAATCTGTTTGAAGAGACCAAAGTTTCAGAAACATGACCTTAAGGTGCGGCAGAAGGGAGCGCAATTAATTTTAGTTTGTATTGCATTATAATTTTTGGTCAAAATAAATCAAACATTTCTCTAGTAGCAACGTAGAGTTTAGTTTTCTGCACATGATAATATCAACAGATCTTGAATATCTTTCAAGGATGTCCTGGAATTTTGTAAAAAAAAATTAAATAAAGAGAAAACTAAACTATATGTTGCTACTGGAGAAATATTTGATTTATTTTTGCCAAAAAATTTATATTCTATAAAAAACTGTCAAAATACTCACGTTCCCTTCTGCCGCATCTTAACGAAAGGAAGTAATGCTCACAGATATAATACATGGAGTCTCATTGTTGTGGAATTTTCACGTGGTGTATGTTAGTACCACCTCTATGGTTTAGTGGTGAGAGTTCCTGGATGCAGATCCAGAAGTTCCGGGTTCAATCCCCTCCACTTCAAAAAAAATGTGAATCAGTGAGTCCGGAACGGGGCTAAACTCAGCCTCATTAGGATAAATGAGGAGCTACTTGATTAAAAACGTAACCACTCTGGTTTAGAAAACTGAGAGTAAAGATTGGAGGGTGTGTTGTTCTGACCACATAACACCCTTTATCCACACATGTTAGCACTATCATCGCTAACGGTGGCGGCCGCTCGGTCGGTATAGCTCTCTTGAGGGCTCACAACGTGGATTATGTACCATCTATAGTAGTATTAATTGAATAAACTGGTTTACCCGACAGAGCTTCTGGTGGTTTTCAAATTTGACTCTTATCTCGGGACAAAGATGGATCGTGGGGCTGTGTTCGCAAGGGATTGCATTTCAGACTGCTTCAAGTATAAATATGACATTTTAATTAATAATAATACTACTAGTATTTTATCACCATGTCTTACTACCCGTTCAGGTTATATGCGTATGTACTAATTACAATAATGGGTTAAGGATTAAGAAGGCTTAATTTATAGGAAGTGCAACCGAGTTTGCGTGGAAGAAGAGTGGAAAACCATTTAAGAAAAAACATTTCAGTGCACCCGAGTGGAATCAAACCGTGATCTCCCAGTCTTCGGCAGTCTAATCCAACACGAGATTAGCGCACTGGACCGCGTGGTAACCTAAGTAGTTTATTTCTAGTTTATAAATATAATTTTAATTAATTATAACCCGCTTCGGTGGTTTAAGTAAGGCATCACTCTCGTAATAGATTAGACTGCCGATGACGAGGATATCAGGGTTTGTATCCTGGTCAAATGTACCGAGATTTTTCCCTCGTCCGCCACACAAATGCGGGTACACCTCCTTTAAATTTAGTCTTCCTCATCCTTAACACATGAACGTATATACCATTCACGGTAGGAATTGACTTCTGAAAGGCCTTTTTCCCTACCATAAATCTACTATATAGTAGTATATTGGTAGGAAAAAAGACCTTTCAGAGAGTAATTCCTACCGTGAATGGAATATACTTTGTAGGTCACACATGTGCATAGCATGAACGGAGAGTAAGAAATTGTGCTAAAAATATAAATATATATTAATATAAAGATGACGTGTAGGAAAAAAACGCAATTTTTATTAGCAAATTTGTAGTTTTAATAAAAGAAAAGATAAAACAAATATTCACCGTCACATTAAAAGTAATAAATATCTACATCCTTAAACTGTTTTAGTATAAATAGAAAAATAATTTAGTTTAAAACAGATACTAGGTTTTCATACTTAAGTTAGTAATCTAATTGGGGCTTATTGCAAAATTTTAGTTTTATAACAAATTCGAATCTGCGCTTATCCTTGCTCGCAAAACGTTTAACAGCCTCGTTTACTTCTACCGGAACATAATGATGGACCCAAACTGATAGTAAGACGTCCGGTGCAAAAAAAAAAATCTTGAGTATAAGGAATTCTAACATACAATTTTACAAATACAAAAAAGAAAATAATAGGCCAAAGAATTTGTCCATGGGTTAAAGTGAAAGGGTATATCCATTTTCCGGGAAAGTTATTTTCACGTAAGTTCCAGGATTCTTATACATGCCCCAATCGACACGGGACCGACGACCTTACTTTATCTCCGAAGGAAGTTGTGCTACGGATTTGTATCGCTCAAGGAAAATCCGTAAACCCCTGCTAGGTTTGAACCCACGAATCATCAGGTCCTGAGGCGAGAACTTTATTCAAAGACCACTAGGGTTGACTAATTACATTTATAATATCTGAGCTTAGTGACATATCACCTTTGAAAAACAGTTCCTGGACCTAGAGTAACTGGCCGGGATTCAAATCCTGACTTCGACCATCAATAGCGATTAGGCCACAGCACAGACAAGGTTTGCACCAGAACCACAGCCTCTAGATTAAAATGGCTGCGTTCATTGGGAAAGACCCGCCTCGGTGGCGTAGTTGGCTAAATTGCTAGTCGTGTTGAGCTCGACTGCTGGGGACGGGGAGATCGAGGTTCGAATATCGGTCGGGTGAACTGGGGTTGGTTTTTCCTAAATGGTTTTCCACTCTCCCTCCACGCAAATGAGGGTTCACTTCCTCTAATTCATCCTTCCCAATTCCTAATCCATTAGCGTAATTAGTACTTAAAAGCGTATAACCCGAACGGGTAGTAAGACGCGGTGCTATATATATACATTTGGAAAGCTTGAGTCCTTCAACGTGAGTAACCCTACGTGCCATAAAGGGGCACTTAAAAAAACTCATTTTAATCATGGTTTCACTCCCAGCCCCGTCTTCACATAATTCTACCTCGCAAAGAGATTACTTATGCTGCATATTACGATTACAACGGTCCCTCTATGATGAATATGTTAAAAGTGAGTCGCTTAACAACTTAACATTTGGTAGTGCTTTTATCACTGAGCATTGACACTAGCGAACCCCAGTGATGATGGTCTAAGCCTGGCTCAAGGAGTGAATCGAATCTTCCGTAAGGCCGAGGATTTAATGCAGAGCTGGGCAACATAGTTTTAAATATAGCCACATATGTGACGAATGAGAAGTGAAATTCACAACACGATTCAAAAATTGAGAAAATGTAATTCTCAAACGAACGTTTAAAATAGCACACTCTGTTAGAACAAGTTTATTCAAGACGTGCACTTTGACTACTCAGCTACAACTGCCTAAGACGCAAATGATGAAAATTGTTTTTATTTAAACTGTAGGACAATTTAGTATGAAATTTGACAATTCTTTTTTCTGAATGCATAGAGGAGATGAAGTGTTGGGAAAGGCAGTGGAGGGGGGGGGGGGTATGGGATGGCAGTGTTGCGTCAATGATTCATTCAAAAAGCGGAATGCTTCCACGATATGCAGGAAATATCACGTTACAATCAGCACAAACCATCAGAAAAAAGTTTATTTTTACTGTCAGAGCTGGCAAACTCAAATTCGGCACACTTTCATGGGCAATTCGTCACGTGTGGTGATTGGCGAAAGGGTTGCCAGCCCTTTATCTGGTGTATAACTTGTCTGTGGAATAGTTCTATAGAAAGTGATGCAATTCGCCGTGACCACACCTCGAGTCCAGAAACACAACCAGACAAGGGATTATATCTACTCTTCGACCGCGTTTGATCAGAGGGAGGACACGATCTGTGTGTGTGTGGTGGAAGTATTATAAGCTACGCCGTGATCCCGCTCATTTATTGATTATTGGACAGCTCCGATACTCGGCCAGGGACCGACCAACATAGACCTCTGGGATGAGCACTGGCTTTGCGGACAAAATTCATCGACCTCGACACAACGAAACGATTGTTCAATCAACTTGTTATAATCAAGAGTCATTATTCACTTAATTTATTAAATAAATTAGACGCCCACACTAAATAATTAGTTGCCGATGACGAGGAGACACAGGTTCGACTACTATTTGGATGAATTGAGGGCAGATTTTTCTTAAATTGTTTTACACTATCCTTCCAGCAAATACAGGTACACTTTCTCGCAATTCTACTTTACTCACCGCCACTTCTTGAGTGAAAATATTTGAATAGCCCCAAGGGGAAATAATATATGGTGCACAAATATATGAACAAATAGGCATCGGCTTTCACTGAATTAAAACAATAAAATTCACACATTTATGAGTTTAATTACTTACTCTATGGCATAACGAACTCAAAATTGCATTGCCACATTTACAAAAGTACGCCACCTATCTCTAGTTTGAGCTAATTCTATCCGGTCCACCTCGAAACACCCTATCTCTATTTGGAGCTAACTCTATCCAATTCCCCTCATTACACCCTCTCTGTCTTTCGAATCAATTGTAACGTTATCCTCACATCCGCTTCTAGGACTTTCCAATGATCTCTTCCCATTGGGTTTGCCGGTGAGTGAGTATTTTTTGAGAAATCCTATATGTATGTTTCTAAGTAGATACCTAGTTCTAAGAGTAGCGAATTTAACGTGAAACGTCGTGGAAAGCTAGCCGATTTCCCCACTTCATTAATTTGTTATCACAAAACTTAAAACGTAAAGCTGTTCATCATGGAAATGTATAGGTTTTACAATAGGTTTCATTTCACTCTTTGACTAAACCATCTTTTGAAATATCAAATCACTTCAACAACGCGAGATATATATACGTCTGCAACTACAGTGTGAAGATATTTACTTTCAATTAGGTGGCACCCTTAAGATTGTGTTTTTTTAACGTACACCACCAGGTTTTTAGGGCTAGACATTCCCAATCTTTTAATACCAGTGGCGGATATGTAACAGTCTTCCGAGGTTGAGACACCATGTAGGTGCGATGAGACGATATGATGTCAGTAGAATACTTAAACCCAGCTTAGGCCTGATTAAACAGACCATGGTAACCAAAGTAACGATTCCTCTTCGGGAAAAATATACGGCACCACTGAGAATCAAATTCGGAACCTCTAGATGAGTACATAGCCAGGATTTCTGTTCACTTGACCAAAAGGCTGTCCACCCCAAAGGTGGGAGTGTAGGGGAATGTGAGAAAAACTAATGGTTTTTGCAGTTTTTATAGTAAAACATTTTTTGTCCAAAATAAATAAATTATTGCGCTAATAGAAACATAGTTTTATTTTCTTTACATGGTGATATAAAGAGTTGTTGAATATCTGTCATGAGCATTGCGGTATTAGATAACAAACTCTTTAAATGAATATAAAAAGTTGTCATTAAATTTCAGGACACCATGGACAAATATTTAAGAAATGTTGAGATCACCATGTGAAGAAAATCAAACTATATTTCATCTAGAGTAATATTTTTTTAATTTTGGCCCAAGCAATGTTCTGCTATAAAAACTGGAAAATTACTGTCCTTAACTCACCTTTCCTGCACTACCACCTTAAAGACATTATTGCCTACTTGGAGATTTCGGAGCTATTTTGCAAAGCGGGTTGCCTCTTGACCTGAATCACTGCCACACTTTGACGTCAATATAATAAATAGAAAGAGAAGAAATAAAATTAATAGGCTAGTTCATTCTAATTTACCTGCTGATAACACTTCCCCTCTTCCGGTTACGAGTACAAGCACTAACTCTAATTATTGTGCCTGGACAGCATTGACCTACATTTCAAAATTACCTTTTTAGTGTTTCCTAAACTAGATCCTATTCTACATTCTGAAAGAAAAATTCCTACTGTCCATTTTCGTAAATAAATCCATCAACCTAACTTGTAAAAGATTTTTTTAAATGTGTTTACAAAAAAAAAACCTTCAAGATCAAAAACCTTAATTGTATGAAAGTATAAGACTATATTTTTAGGATTATTTAAGAGTGTATGGGTTTTATTTCAATGTTATATTTTTAAAACTCGCCGAATAAAACGTAAATACATTAATATGATATCATTGTTAGCTGTGACGACACAAGTAGGCAAGTTCTTAAAAACCACCAATAAAAAAAACACTCTCCACTGATTGTTTCACTCAAACAATGCTAACTTTCTCTTACAAACATACGTCATCAATGGCTGAGTCCTGGTCGAGGCTGAGGTTCATTCATGTTTGTTTACCCCTGAGAAATAAGGGAGGGAGAGAAAAGAAAGAGAAGAAAATAAATGAATGAGAAAGGGACGGAGAACAGCGAATAGAGGAGTGTTTGTGTGTATGTTGGGGGTCAGAAGAGGATGGGAATAGAGACTGGAAAATCCTAAAAAAAAGGGGTGAAAATAAAAAAGAGTAATAGAAAACTGCTAAAAGAGAGATATATAGGCAGGTTGACAAGGAGGAATGGTTTGAAACGTAACGAAATGGAAATACTAGATATATTAGTAGTAGAAAATTATTCTAATGATAATAAATAATATAGTAGGCACAGTGTATGGAGTTAGGTATCTAACAGTTACAGAAGTTATAAAACAACTTTTCGGACCTTATTGCTGCGTCTCATAATGAGATCTTCAGCTGGTATTTTTTTTTTTACAGATAGTAACAATACCTGCAATATAATAATACAGTCGTGTTTTATCACAAACAAATAATTATTATTATCTTAGAACAATCTTTCTACGATGTTTTTCTTTTATAACTTTTACTAGAACATTAATTTTTAGTGGTAAGACTTAATGCTTTTAAGTATTTACTCATTTATGTCTATTGTTTTTGTGTTTCATAAAAATGTACCACTGAAGAAGATTTGACGATATTCCTAATGAATGAAAGTTCCTGAATAAATGTTTTCACACAAATTATTACTAGTATTTTTAATAGTGAAAAAGAAATGTTTTAGTGCATGAATTAAATATTTAACCTTTCTTTATTAATATACAAGTTTGTTGGTTAAAAAATAGTACAAACTGTTTTAACAAAAAATAAAAAAAAGTAATAAAGACAACACTTTTTTTTTGTGCACGAGAAGGCGGGAGTGTATGGAACGCGAGTTAAGGTCAAGGTTTTTGCAGTTTTTATAGCAAGAAGGTTACACTGGTGGTCTAGGGGTTAGGTGTCAGACTTCCATGCTGGGGGTTCGGGGTTCAATCCTCGGTCCCGGCACAGATTTATCTGATTGCCAAACCCTTCCTTCACCTCTGACAAGACGTGTGTTAATCACAACTTGTGAATGTGTGGAATGTCAGGCCTTCACCGTGGTTCGGATTCCACGTTAAACTGTAGGTCCTCTATTTCATCTCACAATCACCCTACCATTACACATTAGCGTAAGTGCGTGTAACCCGAACGTGTAGTAAGATGTGGTGCTAATAATAATAATAATAATAATAATAATAGTAATAATTTATAGCAAGACTTTTTTTGTCAAACTAAATAAAATACTGCTTCATTAGAAACATAAGAGTTTGATTTTTGAATATTTGTCATCAACATATTAGCATTTGATGAGAAACTTTTTAAATTTAGAGAAAATGTTGTAATTAAATTCCAGGAAACCCTTGATAGATATTCAAGAACTGTCGATATCACCACGTGAAGATTATTATTATTATTATTATCACTGGGTCTTACTACCCGTTCGGGTTATACGCACTTACGCTAATGTGCAATGTTAGGGTGACTGTGAGATGAAATGAAGGACCTACAGTTTAACGTGGAATCCGAACCACGGTGAAGGCCTGACATTCCACACATTCACAAGATGTCTTGTCAGAGGTTTTAAGATAATTAAACTCTATGTTTCTACTGGAGAATTATTTTATTCATTCCATAAAAAATGTTATAAATACTTCAAAAATATCCTCAACATGCGTTCCCTTCCTTTCAAACCACTTTAAGCTATTTGGTATATTTGTCAACCCCTGTTTTAAATAAGATAAAAAGGGGAAGGAAAAGAGAGGAAGAGAGGAACTGGTTGAGACAGAGATAAAAGGGTGGGACAAGATGGAGTCGGTCTGACTGTCGCCGGTGGAGGGTTGCAATCCCCCGCCCTTGTTACGCTCAACTATATATAAGCATTCTACAGTCTACTCACACATAGAGGGGTGGAAAAAAGGGATGAGGGAGGGGACCGGGGAATGTGGGGTGTACTAGAGTTAAAAAAAAAAGTTTGCGAAAGCGATTATTTAGGTTCGCTTACTGAAGTTTTCATCACGCACCAAAGGATTTCAACTCGTCTTGTATGGTTTTACGGAGTCGAGGGTATTGGGGTTCGAATCAAGGTTAGATGTACTGGGTGTAGTTTTTCCTAAATAGTCTATATCTGTTTTTCTACAGTAAATTTGGGTATACTTACTATTAAATCTATCTTACTTATCATTACTCTTTTAGTGTAATGTGCAAGTACATTATGAAGATATACCAGATGGTTAGTAAAGTTATGAACAAGGATACGGTTTCAAACTAACGGTATCCTACTACCCGTTCTCGCTAAACGCATTTGAATAACTCTGATCTAGTTGGCAAAGGTAGGTGAAATTTAAAAGAAAATATTCAAGCATTCATGGAAAGAATGAGTGGTTAAAGTCATTTGTTAGTGATTAAGGTCATTCGTATTAAAATTACTAAAACTTTTTGATTCAATAACATTTTGAAAACGAATTTAAGTAGGGCTGGGCCGATAAGCCCTTTTGCAGATATTGCTGAGGCTAATTTAGTTTTTTTTAATGATAAATATATTAGCTCTCAGTTAAATGACAAAATAACTTAACAACTATTTAAAACAGCGGTACATTTGTATTTTGACATTGCACTTGAACACACTCTTAAGAACTTTTCTCGGGGAGTGCTCAGTGAGTGATCGATAGAGCGGATCTCATTTTTGTCACCCTTCCAAATCTGCTGCTCTAGTACAACTATACCCGCCTCGGTGGCGTAGTTGGCTAACGCGCTAGTCGTGTTGAGCTCGACTGCTGAGGACGGGGAGATCGAGGTTCTAATCTCGGTCGGGTGAACTGGGGGTGGTTTTTCCTAAATTGTTTTCCTCTCTCCCTCCACGCGAATGCGGGTTCACTTCCTCTAACTCAACCTTCCCAAATCCATTAGAGTAATTAGTACTTAAAGCGTAAAATCCGAACGGGTAGTAAGGCGCGGTGCTAAATAAAAAAAATCGTACAACTATCTTTACCCTGTGCCACCTCCCCTACCCCACTTAACCCCCCCCCCCTCCTCCCGAGCCATCCCTGTCTGGATTAGAACCTCGAACTTTACACTAAAACAGCTTGAAGTTTAGTCTACATGTTCACTGGTACTGGGTGTCTATACTAAATGGCTTAGCGACTTGCTATTGACCCGGTAGGTTAGCCCTCATTAGAATGGTTTAATTACCAGCTGGGTATATTAAGTGTGGTTTTCACACCTTCTATCGACTGTTAATAAATACTTTTCTAAAAAAAAACTCAATGGCGTTAGCTCACAAGCATATGGGTGGAGTAAAGGAAATGCATCGATAATGGGCAAGTGTGATGATCAAAACTTTGTCATACTTTTGCACTATTTATAAAATGAAAGAGAGATAAATTTCTAAGCTTTCTTTTTGCATTTATTTTGGACCATTCTGATAGGTCGGACTTTTAAAAATTTGCATCTCCTTTTTAAATTCTTCCTTTTCGTTTGTTTTTTTTCTTTTTCGTCCCTTTTTATCTATCCGCTACGTACAAGAGTATAAAAAATACTACCCTTGTAGTACACATCACGTTCTAAATAAATGTGCGTAAAAGTTTCATAAATACGTTCGGGTGCCAAGAAAGTTTATTCCATAAATTATGTCCTTACAAACAAAATATTTGTTGAGTAAAACGTACTGTGTATCAGATAATTTTAACTCAAGTTGTTTTGAAATAGAAAGTGTTATTTTACGGTCCGTTTCGGACATATTTATCTTTATCTGAGAGTTTTAAAAGTTTCTAGATTTAGTTTATTCGCGATTGAATGCGAAATACTATTACATATCAAATTTTGTCTAAGGCTGCCAACAAATCAAAAGTGGCAAATTCTGTCAAAAGCGACATTGCCTGGCGTAATGTTTGCACAAAAGTCTTTCTAGTGGCTTTTTAGAATTGTCAATTAAGGTCTCGAAAATATAAACTTGTTAGATTAAGAATAAATTACTAGATACTAGGGTGTCAGTCAATTTTAGAGACATTTACAAGTACAACATATGAATACAATATACCAATTCGTATATTAATTAGAAAAAACCTGCACTCCAAGGGGAAAAAAAATGGGGATTGGAAGGTGAGATACAGAACAAATTTTTCAATCGCGTTGACAATTTAGGCTTGCGTTCATAGTATTATGTTTACGATTTTTAAGAGAACATTTTCAATGGTGTTGCTCTGTTTGTTAATTACTCGTCAGTCATCAATAAATAACCTCAATTAAAATGGTTTAATATCATTACTCAAACCTATCAATCCTATGGTTATTAAACTTTTAATATCACCCCCACTATCAAAACTACGCATTCCAGTATGTAACGATCATGAAAAATAGTTGAAATTCTTTAATGTTCAGCCTCGCAATTATGTTGTTTTAGGTTAAAGGTGACAATTTATCCATGACATAAAACTTTTAGACCTTGTCCGTGATTTTGTCCCCTATTTATGATACATAAATTAGTGCAATTTAAAAGAAGACACAGGCCTAAATTATTCAGATAAATACTATGACTTAACAAGTATTTCTCTTGAAAAAATCAATGTTCTGTACAGTCAAAATACCTATGCTTTACAATTTACATTATTACATTTGTAGTTTAAGTAATTAGGCTCGTCCACTACTTTCATGTACCGTTTCCTGTCATTGTATATGTATGTATTTACAATATTAGGAAACGATATGTATATAGAGGTATACCGATTCAGTAAAACCGATTGCCGATACCGATTGTTTAAAATAATTGTTCATGCTACGCCTATTTACATCGATTAGTCCCGATGATCGATTATTTGTTAATAACTATTGGGAAATACGCTTAAGAGAATGATAACAGTTAATGTAATTAGTACAAAAAGATTGTTTGTATACAAAAATATATTTTATGCCTAACCGGTGAAAGTTGGAACTAGATTGTTAGTTTTATCAACGGTCTGAGCTTAGATTTGTTTATCTGTTTATGTAATCCTTGCATAACCTGCAACCCAGATAGAGTATGTTTAATTTATTAGTGTTTTTTTTGTTGCGATTTTGATCATTAAGCTCATACCTAGAAAATTTTGATTCAAATCCTACTTTAAAAAACGATTACTCGACATAATAATTGGTGATCACGATTAATTTCCGATGCAATTATAATCGCCCGGTAACGATTCATCGGTATCTGCATCGGTATACCCCTAAATTATATACAATGACAGGAAATGGTACATGAAAGTAGTGAACGAACCTAATTACTGAAACTATTACATTTGGAAAAGTTAGCTGCCATTTAAATGGTAGGCTACATAATACATTTTATAATCATTTATATTCGTGTATTAAACAGTGTCAGTAAATTAGGTGTATGTGTAGCGTGTCAATCATGTAAAGTTGACACCTACACAATTAGGCTACGTAAAAATACGAAATTATAATAATTATATTGGCAAAATCCAAAGAAGAGTATTATATTTGAGATATTTAATGATAATGTCCTTCAAAATCTACTGTTAGCGACTGGATGGACTCAGATATGATCCATGTGCTCCCAATAGAAAATACTACAAAGGATTTTAATAACACAAATCTGCATAAAAATACTAAATTTATAATAGTGTAATTCAAAGAAGATAATTAAAGCTACATTCAGGAATAATATGCTTCATGGATGGGATCGGATAACGCGAACATGCCTTTTAGGAAAATATACAAGTATGGCGACGAGGGTATTTCCAAACACATCCGCTCATTATATCTCCTGACATGAAAAATAACTCAACTAAGTTGGGCTCGCTCCCACGACCCTCGAGCGCCACTGTTGTGGCGGCGTGTCTTTGAACCTCCCCTTTACCACACCCCTCAAGCTCCAGTCCTTCCTATCACAACCTGTGCTATTACGCTTTTTCTATTTCTTTTTTGTTCCGTTCTAGTCAGAAAAAGGGTATAAAATAAGTACGCTCAGATTTACTTCATGGTATTCAATCACATCACGTCGTTGAAGAAGGAACCTTTCTACGAAGGAAACCGGTGGCCATGGAGTATTGGGCGTGGTTCTCACCACCACGCCACTAAAGAAAATCTTCTCCGATTTACTAAGTATAGAGGCGACGTTAATAAGTCCTAACTTATTGGTCTAGTTGAAAGACTAGAAAAGGTTTATTAAGTCCTTCTGGCTTTTTGTTTATCCGAATTGTGTCCTTCAGACTTAGTACAGTCGAGACGACTATTATGTTTATTTCGATTTCTTGTTTCAGTCAGAGGGACTAGATTTTGGTTTTGTGTTATTCCAACTCTGTTGGTGTAGTCACAGTAACTCTAATGTTGCTTAAGTCCTTCAGACTTGTTATATTGGTCCAAGAGACCATGTTTTTCCTATATACATATGATATAGCTTTTATGTAGGAGCTTTGAGCTCCAGATGTAATAAGGACTTAGTCCAAATGGTTGCTATTCTCTACGAGCACTATATTTACCTTTTGGGTCCTTAAGACTACACACTTGTTTTTATGGCTACAACCAGGTTGTCTATCCTTTTTCTTAGACCTAGTTGGGTCAATGTGTCCAATGTTTTGAATCACTCTGGTTGCCACGCTTCGCGTGTGGTATTAGCTTGGGTGTGTAAAGCGCGGAACTCCGCTTGTTTCCATACGGGGTCCGTGCATATAATACCTTTTTTCTCTCCGCTTGGCTTTGGTACCTATTGACTGAGGATTAGTAATCTATGAATTATATTAGTGTTGTACCCCAGGGAGGGAGACATTAAATATATGTACTATTGAATGCTCTGGCGGTGCCAATAGGGAAAGGACCGGCCATAGTACTATTTTGTGTTGACACCTGTGTGTTAGCCATATACCAATATAATCAACTAACCTTTCTATTGCTATTCATTATACAATGTCTCTTAAGGATTTTTCTTAAGTCCCAATCAAGCTAGCTAACTTAAATTATAAATGTGTTAATAATACCATATGTATATGATTTCCAGTTAACTTTTGTTTGTAATTACCTCATTGTTTTTCTTTTAGAATCACCTGACTGTAGTCCGGCGTCAGTCCAGCTGTTTTGATTATGAACATTGCTCTTCAAGAGTTCAAGCCTATTGCATTTGATCTTGCTGTCTAGAACTATTGTTTGCCTGTGTCGCAACAAGACGGTATTAATTTGGGACTTCTAACTTATGTTCTTGTACATCTATTGTAATCAAACATATCTTTTATTTTTCTGTTATAATAAATATATTATTGTTATTCTAATCATTTTATCAATCTGGTTAAAATACTTCCCTTATATCCCCATTAATAATACCGTGTCTCGTTTGGTGCATATGAAATGTATCTATCTACATGTAATATTTCCTATAATTTTATGTATATAGATATGTAACATTTCCTGTCATTTTATACATACAGATACATTTCATACACCCAATTTACTGACACCTTCTAGTAACACGAATAATAAAATATAAGATGTATAATGTAGCCCACCATTTAAATGGCAACCAACTTATCCAGTTCCAAGCAATGGTTTTAGAGTAGCTGTTCATAAAAATTTCAGGAAAAAAAGGGTCACTTTATTTTAAGCTAGATATTTTAGGTCACCAGCATCCAATGCTGGTACGTTTTCGTCAAATATCCTGTTATACTGCGTATCTTGCCACACGTGGTAGCCATATGAAATAGTCCGACTCTGGCTTAACTTGGTGCGTCCTATGCTATACTACGAATATTGGCCCTTTGTTGTGGAGATATAGGTTACGTCTCGTAACATAGCACTTTGTATTAGAGACCGAATCTTATGTGCCGTGATTAGGGGTACTCGTGGCCGCGATGTTTTCAGCGTGTCTTTCTGCCCATTTTTATCATTATTATACTTGAGGGCTGAGTTTGGAATCTATATGATTAATGATTCTTGTCATAAATAAGTTGATAATGATTTATTCAATTCTAGACTTGCCACGTGGTTAGAAAAATGATCATGATTACTTTGCTGAATGTCGCACTTTTGTAAAAATATATTATTCAACATACCCGCATCTACTTGAATTATGTATATATTTAATGTTTAATATATTTAAACGCAGGATTTCATTGAATTATTTCGATAATAAATCTTCATGTTCTTTTGTGAACGTGTTGCGCACCTAACACTTGCATATCTCAAAACACGTCCTATCAGACCGAAGGCTTGTATCAGAGAGTACCAGAGCGGATACAAACTCCCCAGCCCAATAGATCATTAGAACAAAGCTCTAGGAGGTTCTAGAACAGGAAGGCGCCTTTAAAACACTCCCAAGTATCAACCAACTACTACCCGATTGAGTCAACACACTGAAGTTAGTTACAATGGCTGATGCCTTCTAACTTCAGGCTGTTAACTTAACAACAACTAGTACCTTCTTAGCTAGAATCTGGTGACTACTATAAATTAATAATATAGAATAGGTCGTATTTTAGGCATGAATAATAGAATATAAAATTCAAATAAAAGCAAAATATGTTTAATATATAAAATTAAGACTAGAATATTTTCAATGCTTTCAAATTTTCTTTAGGGGTCAAATCAGGGTCATTACAATCCTACATAAGATCTGGCTTCCTGGATCTTCATAATTGAAGTAGTTGGTAAGTGTTTTGTTTGATCTGCACATTGTTTTTCAAAAATATGAATTAGCTACTAGCAAACATTTAAAAATCGGAATATTTCACACATAAAAATCCGTATCCATCCATATCTTGAATACTCATAATATCTACCTAAAATAATAAGCGTAAGACATTGCATGTGTTTCAATTATAAATAAAATAAACGGTACGGTGCATCGCACAGACTTTCACCCTCTTTACATTAAAATAGACATTTTATAAAAACTCTGAAAGATTTGTGAAACGAAATAATTGGTCTATATAGTGTTGTAGAAACACTAGACCTAAGATCATAAATTAAATAATATACATCGTGACTTACTCTATACCCTTAAGAACCAGAGACATTATTACAGAAAAATTGAGAAAAGAGAACCATAATGGTCCATCAAAGAGCATAAGAGACAAATTCATTTCCAAAGACCAGAATTAATAAGTATATATAGCCTATTTGCTTATAGCTAAGAAATGGTTGGTTTTATAATAATATATTTCAAATAAAAGATTTTTATCTTTATTATTACTACAACTTACAATGATAAGTCATTACGTATCTCAAATAGTTTCGGAGAAATGATAAAAAAAATAAAAATCATTTCAAATTCATTTTAATGAGAAAATGAGGGTTGCCATTTTTTTATAATGATAAACAGTTAAATTAAACAACAATTAAATCAAAATCATTAAAGTGAATTTTGAGAAAATGGATTTTTTTCTCATTTTGCTCTTCAGTAAACTACCCTCACATTTAGGGTTGAACATCTAATTCCAAAAATCCCTTGAGGGGGGGGACCTTATGAAAACCCCAGATAACAAGTTTTAGATCAATCGATTAAATAGTTTCGGTTCTAGCCTGAAGTACGGACAGACGGCATTGCGAAAACCATTTATTTTTTGTTTCAGAGGGTAATGTAACGTCTACCGTTATCAAAATCAAAAGTTTGATTTTTTTGACGATTACAATACATTCTGAGGTGTTGAGCGAAATTAAAAAGGTCTAGTTTATTAATTATATTTTTCAATTTATAATTAAAAGCTCCAATCTCATTCGATACCTCTGTATTATATTATGTGCTTATGCCATATTTAAGAAAAAATTATGAAAGTCTATTATATCTGCTAATTTTTTTAAACCCAGCTTGCTTCACTCATTTACAGTAACCCCATGGCTTCTTTGGTGCTGACACCTCACAGCTGACAGTTGACGGCTTTGAAAATTTACCAGACCAAATTATGTATCCCTACGCCGGGTCAAATGATCTGCAAAAACATGTGTTTAGCAGCTGTCACTTTTGACAGTAAAAATTTAGATATATACCTAAATGTTGACTGTCAGAAGTCAGCTGTGAGCTGTCAGTCAGCACCAAAGAAGCTGTGGTGCTACTGTATGCTATCTGCCCGACTCAAGTAGGTATTTGAATTTGAGACCTCCTCACCTTGGGCTCTAAGATTTAAAAAAAAAAACTGTGCATATTTTAAATCTCTGATATATTTGTCACCGACCTAGGTCAAAAGAATAACTGTTGTCAAACCTCATCTTCTCTTACTCCCAAAATAAAACAACTCTATGTACCCCCACCAACCAAATACCACTAATGAGTCTTGTACTTTTCCTCCCTTCCCCTCCAAACCCTCCTCGTCTTCCATTCAAACCTTTTACCATAGAGAAATGTATTCCTTTCTCTATGCTTTTACATACCAAGCAAGTCTTATGTCCTAGTCCTACTCGATTTTGCCCTTAAAGTACCAGTGTCGAGTCCTTTGTGTTAGAAAGACTTTTGAGTGCTGAACAGAGAAATGCAACAAGGAGTAACAATGCTACTCTGTAGCTCCTTTATAATTAGGATCCTGATATAGTTTGTTCAGAGTAGGAATTGTTTTCTGAAAGGTATTTTTCCCTAACAGAAATTTATTATATAGTAGGGGTCACCTGGTGGTCTAGGGGTTAGGTGTCAGACTTCTGTGCTGGTGGCTGGGGTTCAATCCTCGGTCCAGGCACAGATTTATCTGATTACCAAACCCTTCCTTCACCTCTGACAAGACATCTTGTGCATGTGGGGTCACGTTAAACTGTAGGTCCTCCATTTCATCTCACAATCACCCTACCATTACACATTAGCGTAAGTGCGTACAACCAGAACGGGTAGCAAGACGCGGTGCTAATAATAATAATAATAATAATAATAATAATAATAATAATATAGTAGGATATTGGTAGGAAAAAAGACCTTTCATAGAGTAATTACTACCATGAATGGAGTATTTACTGGTTCCTACCCTGCCTCAACATGACAACCCCCCCTTGATGGCTGCATGGTCTAACGCGCTACTCTCGTGTTTGACTGCCAAAGATGGGGAGATCGGGGTTCAATTCTGGTTGGGTGCACTGAAGGTTTTTACTAAATGGTTTTCCCACTCTCTATCCACACAAATGCGAGTGTATTTCTTATAAATTTACCCTTCCTCCTCACAAACACATTAGTGCAATTAGTATATAGGTTTATAAACCGAACGGGCAGTAAGACGTGGTGCTAAATAAAAACATGACAATTGATGACAACAGCTCCCAAATTTTGTGTATCTGAGGAGCCCTTGCCCTAGAAAAAATACATGCTGGACCCCTCATAAAAGATTGTAGGTACGCTAATATTGTGATTATAATATTATAATAGCATGAAATAACACCATTTATGAAGTACACAAAACAAACGGATAACATTTATTCTGGCAGCATATTTATGTCCTTTATTAAGATTTGAAAAAAATTGGCAATCCTAATTACTGTTGCTATTCTAAAGTGTAAAAAACAAATAAATTACTAAAATAGCGTAGTAAAGAAGATTGTCTGGCTTAATGTGACAACTCTAGTCGTATATTAATGATATTCTAAGTTTTCCAGTTTATAGATTATCGCCATGTGCTATTATGATATTGTATCAATAAATAACAGACCCACACCGATGGACACATAGTCTAAGTCATTGAACTCTCAATAGACCTAGTTGTCGAAGGGGCAAAAAGGTTCGCAGAGTTTCGTGAATAGACTTAACTTGAATATTTTACAAAGGTTATTTGCGAGGTGAATGAAAACTTAACCATTTTTTCGTAACTTTTGGGCTGTAAAATTATGAGTCCCAGAAGCTACCTTCAACACACCACGCCCTTAAACAACTATTTATTCTTAAAATAAGACCGTGTCAAACAAATAGATGCCGGCAGATATTCGAACCCCAAACCTACCATCCCTGACGGATCCGTCTATTATGAATCTGACGACTTAAACCATATGAACATGGACACATTGTGACCTAAGTCACAAAGATATCAAGTTCTCACATAAAAAACTACCAAAATATTATAAAATGGCAGTTTTTTGATTAACCAATCACTAAAACGTATTATTAACGCTGGCGTTTATGGGTACTGAGCCAACCCCATCTTTATGAGGCCATCCAACATATCTATTGTTGTTTTTTGCTGCCAACTTTGGGCCAAGATTTATTTTGTTAGAAAATGTTTCATTTTTTGTCACTGGAATTTTTGGATAGCTCATTAAATAACATGGACCATTGTAGTTCTGGTCTTGATAAATTAATTTCGATGGTCAACTGTTCGTTTATTACAACAACAAAATTGTTTCTGTAGGGAAGTGTTCAAGTACTACATAGAACATTTTTGGCCATTTTGAAAGCAAAATTAAGCAAACGTCCTCCGCCCTTACTCACGCCTTGCTTACGTTGTATTTACAGACTTTTGTTTTTGCAGTTTGTTCACAGGAATAACCATTATATTTTATGAGATTTATAAATTGCTGCTAATTATTAACGAAGAGGTGTAAATAATGGTGTGAAATAATTAACAGTAAATAAATCCTGTTGTAAACTTAATTTAATTTTACTCTACTAAGCTGGTAAAATTTAAAAAAAGCTATAAGATTATTTAAAGAAAATTAACTCACACTTAATTAAAATTATAAAAAAAGTAGTAACTGTTAATACATGAATTAATATCGTATTAAAAAACTCTAAGCCACTTTTAAACTGATGACAAGGTCATTGAAGTGGTTGGGTCACTGCATTATTCTTGCACGTCTCTTTCTGTTTTACGTAAGCATTTTGCATTTTTCAGACCCCTCCCTCTCCCCAAATTCACCTGTCAGCAAAAATAAACAAAGCTTGAACCTCTCCACCTCCCCCCCCCCTTCTCCTTAGGAGTTCCGTATATGCAATAATAATAATTATTATTATTATTAGCACCGCGTCTTACTACCCGTTCGGGTTATACGCACTTACGCTAATGTGTAATGGTAGGTGTTTAACGTGGAATCCGAACCACGGTGGAGACCTGGCATTCCCCACATTCACAAGATATATTGTCAGAGGTGAAGGAAGGGTTTGGTAATCAGTTAAATCTGTGCCGTATGCAATAATTGAACACCTTTTAGTAGACCTATATTTTTCCAAATTCTTATTTTTCATTTTACATACGTTTATATATTTTAAAAACAAATTGTTTTGTTCTTTAAGCAGAAAAAACCGAAAGTAAACCTATGTTAAATTGTGTAGGGCGCTGAAATAAGATATATCGTGAATCATTTGTGCAACTATGCTTGGCGGTATGTCTATAATTATTTGCAGTGACCTTTCCGGTTTTTTCCGTGTTAAGAAAATTCCCGCTCTGCATTTCCACCCCAAATGAAAAGGGCCAAGCGCCTCAAGACAGATATTCAAGAATTAATTAAATGTCCGTGTGGACAAAACTAAACTATCCGTTTCTACTGGAGAGAGGTGTTCTAGGGTCAAGGTGTCGGACTTCTGTGCTGGGGGTCCGGAGTTCAATCCTCAGTCCCTGCACAGATTTATCTGATTACCAAACCCTCCCTTCATCTCTGACAAGACGTGTATTAATCACAACTTGTGAATGTGTGGAGTGCCAGGCCTCCACCGTGGTTCGGATCCCACGTTAAACTGTAGGTCCTCCATTTCATCTCACAATCACCCTACCATTACACATTAGCGTAAGTGCGTGTAACCCGAACGGGTAGTAAGAGGTGATTCTAATAATAATAATAATATTAATAATAATTATAATAATAATAATAATTTACTGGAGAGAAAGAATTAATTTATTTAGACCAAAAGAGGTTTTGATACGAAAACTGCAAACATACTGATCTTTTCTCGCCCCTCCTTTCATCTCTATCTTAAGGAAGCTATAATCCGCTGCGATATAACGCGTGAAATGTACTCCATTCACGGTAGGAATTACTCTCTGAAAGGTATTTTCTTCCTACCAATACCCTACTATATAATAGATTTATGGTAGGGAAAAAGGCCTTTAAGAAAACAATTCCTACCGTGAACGGACTTTAGTTGGAAATATAATAATTTCACCGTTTCATAACATTTTATTTAGCGCGTCATTTTATTACCTGGTCGGATTTAACGCACTACAACTCTCATAAAAATAATATTAAATTTAACAGGTAAGGTTTTTAACCCTAAAAAGGGACCTTCATCCTCTGTAGTATTATTATTATTAGCACCACGTCTTACTACCCGTTCGGTTTATACGCACTTAACGCTAATGTGTAATGGTGGAGTGATTGTGAGATGAAATGGAGGACCTACAGTTTAACGTGGAATCCGAACCACGGTTCCTCATATTCACAAGTTGTGATTAATACCCTTCAGCCTCTGTTTCGGCGTGAAACATATTTAGAAATGCACGATGGGTACCTTAAATAGCAACACCATTATTTTTGTTAGTTACGGTTTTAGCCGTATATAGGAATCATCCCGTGATCAAGGTCATTCTTCACTAATATCTTAAGGCAGAGTCTGTGATGGACGTGCGGAAGTTATTGGCTACAAATTGTGTGATCAATTAAGAATCACACCAGCCTCGGTGGAGGAGCTAGCTAACGAACTAGTTTCATGTTGAGCTAGACTACCGAGGTTGGGGAGATCGATCCCTCAGGGGAACTGGGGGTGGTTTTTCCTGAGTGGTTTTCCACCCTCCCCCACTAAAATGCGGTTTCACTTCCTCTATATTCAACCTTCCCAATTCCTAACCCATTAGCGTAAATAGTACTTAAAGCGTATAACCCAAACGGTTAGTAAGACGCGGTGCTAAGTATAAGAATCACGCTCTATCAGATAACGCAGTGAAGAATGAGCCTAAGAACGGGACAATTCCTGGATAGTTCAGTGAGCAGAAGATCATTGGCGTACTAAGCCAAAGGTCCTGGGCTCGATTCCCGTGTCCAGGTGTCATTTTTTAATTTAAATAACTTGATATTTAGAAATAACAAACAACTTCTTAAATAACGCAAGATTTCTAGACGTCTCAAAACTCAAGTTGGTGGGCTCTTAAAGTAGGCTACATTACTCATTTCTCTTCCTTTTATTAAAGTTATTAATCTGCATCAATAAAATATTGCTTCTTGCGGACCAAGTTTAAAACTTAATAGGTGAAGACATTTTTTTAATTATTAATGGTTAGAGAGAATCCACTGATTGTTCAATGTAATTAATTAAAAATATATAAATCAAACGATTCATGAAGTTCTTCATATTAATTTGTATAAGCTGTAACTAAGAAAGACAACTGTGCAAGCTTACATTTTCGCTACATCATCAATTAAAAAAAA
>CABFVX010003590.1:0-29171 GCA_902151425.1 Timema shepardi | reverse complement strand
TTAACAGATATATTGTCACTTTCCCCTCCTCTCCTCCTATTGGTTCATATACTCGCCTATGGACGAGCGCACACCAGAATATTCCGAGGTCCCCCAAAACAATTTACTTACTTACTCAATAAAGTTAATTGCCACACTTACAAAAGTACGCCATCTATCTCTATCTGGAGCTAGTTCTATCCCATCTATCTCATCACAACCTATCCTTATCTTGAGCTAGTCCTATCCAGCCCACCTCATTACACCCTATCCCTATCTTGAGCTAGTCCTATCCAGCCCACCTCATTACACCCTATCCCTATCTTGAGCTAGTCCTATCCAATCCACCTCATTACATCTTATTTTTATCTTGAGCTAGTCCTATCCGGTCCACCTCATTACATCTCATTCTTATCTTGAGCTAGTTCTATCCGGTCCACCTCATTACATCTCATTCTTATCTTGAGCTAGTCCTATCCGGTCCACCTCATTACATCTCATTCTTATCTTGAGCTAGTCCTATCCAGTCCACCTCATTACATCTTATTCTTATCTTGAGCTAGTTCTATCCAGTCCACCTCATTACACCCTATCCCTATCTTGAGCTAGTTCTATCCAGTCCATCTCATTACGCCCTATCCCTATCTTGAGCTAGTCATATCCAGTCCCCCTCATTACACCCTATCCCTATCTTGTACTAGTCCTATCCAGTTTACCTCATCACACCTTATCCCTATATTGATCTAGTTCTATCCAGTCTACCTCAATACACCCTATCTCTTTCAGGTCCATTATCATGTTATCCTTCCATCTGCGTCTTCCTAATGGTCTCCTTCCATTGGGTTGGCCGGTCAATACCCTGAACAAGGGTCTAGAATCTCCCATTCGTGCTGCATGTCCTGTCCACCATAATCTACGCGACTTTACTATCCTAACAATGTCACGTGGTAAGTATAGGCAAGACATCTTGTGAATGTGGGGAATGCCAGGCCTCCACCGTGGTTCGGATTCCACGTTAAACTGTAGGTCCTCTATTTCATTTCACAATCACCCTACCATTACACATTAGCGTAAGTGCGTACAGCCCGAACGGGTAGTAAGACGTGGTGCTAATAATATTAATAATAATAAGTATAAGGTATGTAACTCATCATTATATAAATTCTTCCACTCCACAGTATCTTTATAAAATGTAATTATTCGGTCTCGCTATAAAATGATGTGCATAGTACCCGAACTGGTGAGCAAGTGGACAGAGAAGTCAGTCTCATCTGGTTTGTTGGTGACGTAGGAGGTTGGGGTTTGAATCCTAAGACAGATGTTACTTTCTTTCAATTTCATAATACTGTATGCGGATATTTCGTAAGAAAAATAGAACGCAGTATACATACCGGGTATATAAAAGATGGATGATCATATGTTATTTTGGTTCACGAAATCACGTAATTTTTTTAAGCAAAGAGCGGTAATATCGGTACGTTTGGATGGAAGACTTAAATTAATATTATATTTACAAATAAAATAATAAAGGTGAAGCGTTGAAAATGTTAAAAATTGTGATTTTGACACACATAAAAACAAAATAGAAAATATTCACAACATTCACACTAGAATAGTAATAAATCTAATAGATTAACTAACATTTATAAGTTGAAATTAAATTGTTTTGCTTTGTTTATAACCATAGCAAAAAAAGTAGCCACATATCATAAATACGAAGACGTCATTTTTGCAATAGACTGGATTGTCGATGACGGGAGATCGGGGTTCTCTGTTGGGTATGCTATAAGAGTAGATTTTTATCCTAAATTGTTTTCTTTTCTCCCTCCACGCAAATATGGGTACACCTCCTATAAATTCAATCTTTATTTTTCCAAATACATTAGCGTAATTAATAAATATAATCCGAACGGGTAGGCCTATTGAGTGACCGAAAAAAAAAAAGTTTCTAGCTTTTTCTCGAGGCTAGGGGTGCTAATTTAGTATGGTCAAAGGGGAATAATTGACTAGAAATGACGGCAACTTGAAAAAAAAATGAAATTGCTACAAAGTAACAATATATATATTATCCGTGCAAGAAGCATATAATATGTCAGTCTATATCGCTTTTGGAGTGTTTTTTAAACTCAAAGTAGAAGGTTTAGGGAGAGAGGGGTTAAAGGGGGCGGGGGGGGTGGGTAATTTGTTACATAGTATACCCTAAGAGCGTATTTACACGGGGTTACTTTTAGTGGCTGACGCGTGATCACAATCACTGGCTAATTTTAGTTATACATCGAATCAAATTGGTTCATTCAAACGGGGCCACAGCAGCTGTAGATATGCAGAAGCCCGCCCTCACTACCGGTGGCCCCATGACGCAATCTAGACACTACTATTCTACTAAGCGAACCGTAGTTTTGCATTGGTGCGTTTAGACGGAAACCGCGTCATATCGCCGGTGCTGCCACCTGGACGTGGATGAGCGAATAAGCTCCAGCCCCAGCGGCGGCATCTGGTGTGTCCTCCCCCCTTCCCTATCTTCACACCAGTATTTACATAAAGTGGTGGCCTACAGGACAAATAATACACCTTGTGATGGTGATAATGATACGTTAGAGGACACGAAACACAGAATTACATCCGAGTGGCACGCTTCTCATTCGACTGTCATTGCTTCTCTTGGTTTTGTTAACATTTCAAAAAAAAAAAAAAACTTGAGTAGACAAAACTCAGAATACCCTACAGCGATTTGGGGGGGAGGGGGGCGCTTTATGTGTCACCACTTACGTTAGATGATATGTTGTAAGAGTCACTTTAGAGGGTGTTGATGACGATCCTGCTTAAATGAATTAAAGATTAATCCATGAATAAGAATGTCGTCTTTATTTAATGTAGGGCCTACTCGTTTTATAGAAATTATCCTCTAAAATATCACAATCACTTTAAGAACACGTTTCGTCTGAAAGTTTGGAAGAAAATAATGTTGATTATTATTATTATTACTATTATTATTATTAGCACAGCGTCTTACTACCCGTTCGGGTTATACGCACTTACGATAATGTGTAATGGTAGGGTGATTGTGAGATGAAATGGAGTACCTATAGTTTAACGTGGAATCCGAACCACGGTGGAGGCCTGGCATTCCCCCACATTCACAAGATGTTTTGCCAGAGGTGAAGGAAGGGTTTAGTAATCAGATAAATCTTTGCCGGGACCGAGGATTGAACCCCGGCGCCAGCACAGAAGTCTGACACCTTACACCTAGACCGCCAGGTCACCTCTAATGTTGATTATTAAGTTTTTGTTTTATTTTAATTGTATTTATTTGACGTATTTAACATGTACTTTATAAACCTACTGATTATATCAGTAGACGATAATTTCTAAGAGCGAGTGCGAAAGGGTCTATCAATTTTGCCGGGAAAGATATTTTCACACACTTTACAGGGATCTTTAACACGCCACAATCTACATGGTACCGATAGCTTTATTTTCCCTCCGAAGGAAGTTGTGTTACGGAATTTTATCACACTAGAAAAAACCTGTCGACCCCGACAGGGCTTGAGCCCACAGATATTGGGTCTTGAGGCAAGTCACCTCACCCCATGATCTCTGAGGTCGACGATTACTGTGTTTAAAAATATAATTCTTCACCGACATGACACACGTCTGGCCTGTATGAAATTATAGATAGAGTTGTTTGTAACGAACCCTGAGCAGTAATGTTCCTTCTAGAAGTTTCTTTTTACAGTAGGGTACCTACCATATCATCCTTTTCTTTGAACGTAACTGTTTGTTTGTAGTCAGAGAGACAGCGCAATGTTGTATTAACTTGAATTAGTACCTTCTAGAAGGAAACATAGTAACATTACAACCCTCGTTCATTCCCAGTAGCGAGGCGGGCTTGTATTCCATGAAGATGAGCAGAACTGTCCCCTATTTTTAATAGTTCACCAGGGTTTCCGTCAGTGGCAGCTCGTAGCTAAAATTAGTGGGGGATGCTGCTCCAGAAAATTGTTAGTCTTTTGTTTTAAAATTGTGTAAAAGGGGAAAAAAAAGCATTTATAAAAAGAAAATTTATTCAGAAACTTGATAAAATCTTAACAAAAAGAGACTTTTTTTTACTTACTTTAACTTAAATTGTTACAGTTCAAGCTTGATCTATTCATTTAAAAATGAAATCCATTCTTCTTGTTTTAATTTGCGCAAAAAGTTCAATAATTTTCTCCTTGATCTCTGGATGACAATTGAGGAAATTTTTCCCCATTGAAAGTTATGCAAATGCATTTAGTCCTTATGTTAAAATAAAGAACCAGGAAAAAAAAAGAATCAAATAGAATAGCTGGAAGCAGAATAATAATCTAATTATAAACTCTTCTACACTTTATCACATTCAAGGATATGGTACACGGTTTTTAAGCCCAACATACCCTGAATACTCACTTCCACTATCATGCCAGAGCCGGTACTGCGAGAGCAACAGTGCTCTCTCTACCTGGCAGTCCCACCTTCCTTCACACACCCTCCTATATGCGCACAACAGTCAAACACCACGTCACTGTCATTGTGAAGCGCACAGTTCCATACACAGATTTTTGTATCTTTTTCATAAACTGGGGGATGGCTACTGAAGTACTGACATTAAGCTTAAGGAATATATATTGTATTTAAATAAAAATAGAATTAAAGAAAAAAGGATTCATTATATTAAATGTTATCGATAATATCAAGTGGAAATAGAGGGTGCTGCAGTTCCGCAGTGCCTATACACGAGCCGCCAGTGGTTTCCGTCCATTGAAATGAACAGTTCATGTATCTAGCTCAATAATTCAATCGTTCCTGAACTACAGCTTGTAAATCAGTCGTTCATTAGTTCGAGACGAGTTTTCGAGAGAATTACCATTCAAGTTGGTTTTAAACTGTACAGTCCGATGTTTAACAACCATTGTTTTTTCCAGCCTGTGACAGTTTTTTATTCAAGCTATGTATTTTTCCACTACCGGCTGTATAGGGTTGTCATCGTTTCATATGCTTTATAATCTAACTTAAGACTAGGACAGGCACAACAACCAGTCCCCAGCCGTTAATTTATCACTGTGAAAGGGTAAACCCACATTTCATCAATGATATTTTGGCAGTATCAGGAATCGAACCCGTGACCCTTAACTCAATAGACCAGTAGACAAACACGCTACCGACTATATAGTTCATTAATAATTTATAATACTGGAAATTAGTTTCCTGTAAGGTCGACTTTTTTTTTATGAATTCTTCACGTGATAACAGTGAAATTTGGATCATTGAAATGATTTTTTTCTTTGAAATAATTATTTTTCAACTATTTTCTTTGTTTAAAAATTTTGGTAAAAATGGTTTCCCTGGTCTCAATTCGGTTGCTGTCCAAGGCTTCATAAATAACTCCGGACGTACGCAACACATCTCGGTTCTCTAGTGAATGGCCTCCTTTAAGTGTAAGACTAGTAACTATTTTATTTAGTTTTAAAAGTAACTTTAGAGTCCAATTTTCATAGGAAGGACCTTATCTTTACTTTAGTTTTACGCGATCAGGCTNTTTATGGTTCAAATGATTTCAAAATTAAGGTACAAGTAAAAATTATGAGGCTGTGTTACCATAAAAAGCACTTCAGAGAGTTTCTAGAGGTGTTTAAATATATAGATTTGTCCTAGCCTTCGTCAGTTAGGGAGCTATTTTGACTTTAAAAATTACTTCGGATAGCTTCTAGAAATGTTTATCATTTATATATTTTTTCTAGCCTCAGGCAATTTGGGGGGGGGGCACCAACCCCCCTCCCCCCTGAAATTATTGGATGGCTATGCCCTTGCTAGGCCCTGTCTCTTGTTTCTTTGCCTCTTATCGATCCCTGTGCCCGATATGCGCCAGGTCTTCGCGGAGACCATCATTCCACCTTTTCCCGGGTCTACCCGGCGGTCTCCTTCCATAAAAAAAAACCAAACCCAGTTGCTTTATGGGCCAGTGGCATGCCCTGCCTTATCAGACCTCTAAACAAATTACTGGATCTACTTTCACATATCAATACGTCAGGTAATATGATCTGCAGCTGTTACTTTTGATGGACATTATCAACACCTACTAAACTAATAATATAGTAAAATTTTATCAGTGTTGACAGCAAAAAAAAAAAAGTATGTATTTTCTAAAATACCCTTTCTAATGGAAATTGCACTTGTTAGTGATGTCACATTTTCTGGAGGATACCAAAGGGCTTTAGATTAGTTTGTAGGAAAAAGATATATATATCAAAAACTAAACATCAGACGTTTGTTCTGGTTCATTTTCGACTTTGTTTTGTTTTAAGTAATCACGCTTTGAAGAGAAATTACGCGAATTTATAAACACCCTATACTTATCTCCAAGTTCGATGAAAATAAAAAGTTCTACTGGAGACCATTTATCAAACTTCATCCTCAAAGTATCGTTTGTTCTAGACTTATCGAACGAATGCAAGGCAAAAGTAATTAAACATATGTAATTACGTACTGTGCAGTCAAGAATAGGTGTTAGATGAACGCGGTACGTCATCTAAAATGAAACTTAGCCACCTAAACATAATAACCATTTAAACAAAGTATTGTTACCAGAGGTTAGATTGTTTCCGGCCGGTGCGGCGCTGATTGGACGCAGCTGCCAGGCCAGCCCCATAGTGCTAAGTTCCATCTAAGTTATAGCTGTGTAGGGTAGGTTAGTTCAACACACATATTGGCGACGACCGTCAAACCTCAACGGTTACAAGGCCTACGTTTCCTCTCTCACCCGCTCCCCCGTTTCGGGGGGGAAAAAAAGGACGAAACCCTTCGGAGGGTATGAACTTGGAGAGGGAGATAAAGCAAGGACGACCGCATCAACTTTAGAGGAAAGGTAAACGGAAACCGCCATCATTATCTCGGATTTAAGAAATAAGGTTCTCAATAGTAAGACATAATATTTTAAAACCAAATACCGTGAGGACAACTAACCTCCTTTGAAATATTTTGGTTTAGATCCTTTGGTGGTAAATTAAGTGTAGTCTTTCTGCGGTGAAAGGGCAGAGTTTTGATTAAGTTAATGTCTTTAAGTCAATTCGTGGACAAGGCTTCTCTAAATATATTTTTATTACGCACCACTTCCCTTGGGATTCAATAATCCTAACATCTTCATCGAAATATTTTCATCTCTAATTGGCATTATTTGCTTGGATATAATTTTCAGCACATCATCATCATCATCATCGACAAATTCCAGTCACTGGCTGGGTCTGTTTGTAGCATAGGCCTCTCCACCACCTCCCTCCATCCATCTTGGCCTAGTCTTCTCTTCTCTCCTCCACACTCTTTACTCACTTCAGCCATCTGTCCCTTGGTCTTCCTCTCGGCCTCTTACCTCCCACCACTATATCCAACATTCTCCTGGGAATCCTTTCCCTCTCCTTTCTTCTCACATACCACCTTAGTCGTGCCTTTTCTATCCTGTCCTGAACTGGCTCTTTCTTTGCTATTTCTCTTACTCTCTCATTTCTCATCTTGTCAAATTTTGTCACGCCGATCATCCTGTCAAATTTTGTCACGCCGATCATCCTGTCAAACTTTGTCACGCCGATCATCAATAAGATAATTAACATAATCTTAATGTTGGCTTAAGTATTTGCAAATAACTTCTGACCCTCCCCCCGTTCTCTTACTTATCCCCTAAAACCCTGTATTTTGACATTATGTCATGGGCTCTTATCTACCAACTCTCCCAACTCAGCCCCTTACCGTACTTGGTTGAACACAACAAGCCGCCGGTGTTTGGACATATCCGGACGAACTATTTTCATCTCTATTTATAAAAGAGTTTCAAAATATATTTGTTTTGTTCTTCTCCAACATTATATCCTCCGAGGGAGACACTCTGTGTCATTTTGAGACGTTTCCATGGGCTTGTTCTCCAAAGAATGATAGAAAACAACCTCTCTCCATGACTTGACGTGGGTCTGTCGTATTCTGGTGGAGCCATTCTTGGATCCATTCAATGTTGACGGCACTAAGAGGGGAAACAAGAGGTGGAAGGGAAAGTATACGGAACCATTACCTAGCACAACGTTATTGACAACAAAGTGCGCCGAAAAGCTTTGTCCTTCAAACTTAATTTGGTCCGGAAGGGCATGCCAGTATTTTTGCAGTTTCTTTCGATGGCAAAAAACTTATTTGATTAACCCTTTCGATCACTCTTAACACCGTCCTCTAGAAATAATGTTTGAGTGTTTTTCATCTTTTAAGTCATTTTGTATACGTTTGTAGACTTAAGAAATGGCTAGTGCTGCGATTTAGCAATCGGTATTGGAACTACTAGATTTATATTTCAAGAAAGCAAGTTTTGACAAAGAAAATTCATGACCAAATAAAATAAAATATTGCTTCAATAAATATGTATAATTTATTTTCCACACCATAGTCATATCAACGCATCTTGATAGTGAATCTGATGGTCGATAGATAAGAATAATTTTAAATTACGGGAAAACGTTATCACCAAATTTAGGAATATCTATGATAAGTTTTCCAAAACTGCATTTTATTTGTAGAGAATTTACCTAAACGAATCTATTGAAGTAATATTTTATTTATAAAAAAAAAGCTGCAAAAATAGTGCCCCCACTCCCCTTTCCATTGCAAATATCCGCGAATGTTTGTCATTGAAAAGATAACGCAGTGGCTTTTGAAAAACTCCGCAAATGGTTCAAATTCATCTCTCTCTTTTTTTTTTTTGCTTCCAAATTAAAATTATTATCTGAAAAGTTATAAGAAATATTAGAAAAATTAATATATAGCTATTTTTAAATTATAGGGGTACCTATAAGTTTAATTTTAAATAAATAATTTGTGAGAATTTGAATAAAATGTCGTTAAAAATGTGTGCAAGTGTGTGTGTGTGTGTGTGTGTGTGTGTGTGCGTGCGTGTTTGATGTAAGAATGTTTACTAATCTTATTATCTAGAGATACTTTGTTCAAGTTGATTACTGTTTTGACTGATGGTTCTGTACGTGTTTTTCTCATTGTAATGATTTATATGTTTTATGTTCATGTGTATGTTTTCCTCAAATACTTGTTCCCTGTGTTTTATTTAATGATAATACAGTAGCCCCATGGCTTCTTTGGTGCTGACTGACAGCTTTGAAAAGTTACCAGACCAAATTATGTATCCCTACGCCGAACCATATTATCTGCAAAAACATGTTTTTAGCAACTGTCACTTTTGACGGTCAACATTTAGGTATATACCTAAATGTTGACTGTCAGAGGTCAGCTGTGAGCTTTCAGTCAGCACCAAAGAAGTCATGGGGCTGCTGTAATTGATAAATTCAGTGAAGTGGTTAAATGTAAGATAAGGCTTGTGCCTTAATTTTGCCATGTAAATAAAGACAATAATAAAAGTAATAATAACCCGCCTCGGTGGCGTAGTTGGCTAACGCGCTTGACGTGTTGAGCTTGACCACTGAGGACGGGGAGATCGAGGTTCGAATCTCGGTCGGGTGAACTGAGGGTGGTTTTTCCTAAATGGTTTTCCACTCTCCCTCCTGGCAAATGCGGGTTCACTTCCTCTAATTCAACCTTCACAATTCCTAATCCATTAATTAGTACTTAAAGCGTATAACACGAACGGGTAGTAAGACGTGGTGTTAAATATTATTATTATGATTAATAGTAATAATAATAACAATAATAGTAATATTTAACATTAACCACTCTCAAGTTTTATCATATATTTATCCGTTTATTTCGTTTAAATTGTAAGGTTATTCGTAGTGTAAAATTATGTTGGTATTTTTTTAACTTAATTATTATGTGAACCATAGTTTTAAATATCAAAACCACAATTGAAATATTGCGAGACAATTGAACATCTGCAATGCGTTTTTATGTTTCAGAAGAGGGCCATCTCAAGATGGTCTAGGACAACTGGGCGTCGCCAACCAGACGTGGCCAACTGGGCGCTGGCAAGACTGGGTGCCAAGACAACTGGGCGCCAGTGTAAAAACGTAATAATTGTTTTTTTTTATTAAATATTCATTTTTGGAGTTGTTTTATGAAAAACTAAATTTGTGTATATTTATAAAGCTAGACTACTTGATATTATACAATTTTGAAATATTTTTATAAGACAAAATACCACGAAAAATAATAACTCTGCGTAAAATAAACCACTTAAAGATGAATTAAACAAAACTAACCTTACCTAGTTTTTTTTTTAATTATTACAATTATTACATTCAAAAAAACTGACTCTGGCACCCAGTTCGCAAGCACCCAGTTGACCGCGTCCGTTTGGAGGTGCCCAGTTGTCCGGATCTGACCTCAAGAACCTACCCCCGCCCCCGATAACACTTAGCTTAGTAGGTAGGTAATACATCTCTAGCCAATACGTCATATCATGGTACTTTTTTCATCTTATTTTTCATTACAGACAATGCTCACGTGTACATAAATTATGTTCATTACCCCTTGGTTGTGGATACTTTTTTTTTAGAGTTTGATCAATTTTTTTCTAATTTTTTAAAATCATATTTTATGTTTAGGTAATATTTTCTTCTTGATTTGCGTTATTTGTGGGTATTTATGTTGCAGTATATTTAAACCAAATGTATGTTCTTACTTACTCTATGGCATTAGGAACTAGAAAGTTCACTGACGCACTTACAAAAGTACGCCACCTATCTCTATCATGAGGAGTTCTATCCAGTCCAACTCATTACACCCTACCCCTATCTTGAGCTAGTTCTATCCTGTTCCCCTCATCACACCCTATCCCTATCTTGAGCTAGTTCTATCTAATACACCTCATCATACCCTATTCCTATCTTGAGCTAGTTCTATTCAGTCCATCTCATTACATCCTATCCCTATCTTGAGCTAGTTCTATCCAGTACACCTCATCACACCCTACCCCTATCTTGAGCTAGTTCTATCCAATACACGTCATTACACCCTATCCCTATCTTGAGCTAGTTCTGTCCAGTACACCTCATTACACCCTATCTCTATCTTGAGCTAGTTCTATCTAATACACCTTATCATACCCTATCCCTATCTTGAGCTAGTTCTATTCAGTCCATCTCATTACATCCTATCCCTATCTTGAGCTAGTTATATCCAGTACACATCATCACACCCTACCCCTATCTTGAGCTATTTATATCCAGTCCCCCTCATTATATCCTATTTCTTTCAGGTCCATTCTAATGTTCTCCTCCCATCTGCGTCTAGCTCTTCCCAATGGTATCTTCCCATTGGGTTTGCCAGTCAGTATCCTGAACAAGGTTCTAGATCCTCACATTCACACTGCATATCCTGCCCCCCGTAATCTGCGAGACTTTATTATCTTAACTATGTCCTGTGAAAAAAATACAGGTTATGTAACTCATCATTGTGTAACCCCCTCCACTCTCCAGTAGCCTCATCCCCTTTTGGCCCAAATATCTTCCTGAGCACCTTGTTTTCGAACATCCTAAATTTGTTTTCGTCATGTAAGATAAGAGACTCCGTGGTGAACAACGGTTAAAGCTATTGCTTTGTATATTTTGACCCCTCAATTACAACTTTTAGGTTTCAGAGCATCGTTAGAAGTAAAAGTTTGAACCGGGATTATTTAGAAGAAGAAGAAAGAAAAAAAATACAGCTTTCATCGTACAACGAGTGTAAATAAAGTAGTTTCGAGGAGGTAGTAAGTAATCAGTGAATGTGGTTTATCGTCTCGTCAGTCACTCAAGTGGCTCCACGCGGTGAGTAACGGTGGGGAAAGGAACCTGTTTCCCTCGCCAGATCCTATCCAAGGCGGAATAGCGAGGAGATCAGTTGTAATTAGGGTGAAGGCACACGGCACGCTTCATAAATTACCGGCTAGTTGCGAGTCATTAGTGATAAACGCCCCGGTCAAGACACTGCGCTCATTACAGCTATATTACTTACTTTACTCGAGACAAGCTATTTGTGTATGTCTTACTCAAGGCGGATGCAGGTTGAAGTAATTACGATGACGTATTCTTAAAACGTTCGAGGGGATGTGCGAACATACAAAATAAAATTTAAAAAAACTCAGTTTTTATTTTGTTAGCCAACACTAGAGTGGACTGATGGTATCAAAACAGGTTAAAGAGGGGGGGATTGAAGAGTAGGCGAGAAAAGAGCGGTATTTTGGCAGTTTTCATAGTAAACAGTTTTGGTTTGGTCAAAATAAATAAAATATTGCTTAGGTAGAAACATAAAGTTTAATTTTCTTCACATGGTGATATCAACAGTTGCTCACTATCCGTGATGAGCATGGTGGTATATGAGAAACCTTTTAAATGAAGAAAAAAGTTGTCATTACATTCCAGGACATCCTTTACAGATATTCAAGAATTATTGATATCAGTAGGTGAAGAAAATTAAGCTCTTTGTTTCTACTCAGGAATTGTTTGATTTATTTTGTCCAAAAACCGTATACAGTATTTAGCACCGTGTCTTACTACCCGTTCGGGTTATAGGCTTTAAGTACTAATTACGAAAATGGGTTAGGAATTGGGAAGGTTGAATTAGAGGAAGTGAACCCGCATTTGCGTGGAGGAAGAGTGGAAAATCGTTTAGAAACACCCCCTCACCCCAGTTCACCCGACCGAGATTCGAACCTCGATCTCCCCGTCCTCGCCACTGAGGCGGGTTTGGCCAAAAAACATGTTGCTGTAAAAACTTCAAAAACACTACTTTTTTTCCTCGCGTACCTTATTATTATGACCAAAATCGGGGAAAGTGCTTGAAATAATACTTGGTGTCCAGCAATGATTTTGTCCCCAGTTTTTTTAAAATATAAATTAATACAATTTGAAATCAATGTGAATTGAATAAGAATGGTTTAATCAATTGGTTTTTAAAAAGCTTCAAATTTGAATTTGGTAACATACATTTATAAATGATAGTTATGAATAAAATGAGTTGGCCGCCATCTTGTTATATTAGGAATAGTTTTAGATATCATCATTGTTCCTTACACTTTGATTTTGAGTGAAATTTCTTTTTATAAATCAAAAGGGTTGGAATTTTAAAATTTAACTTGAGCTAAATGTTCTCAAATTTTTATTATTTCCATTAATTTTAAAATTAATCGCACATTACAAGTAATGTTCCAATAAAATATTTTGTCGTATTTATTTTAAAATCGCAGGACTTCTCAACAGTTCCTATGAGATTTAGTGTTTATTAATTCAACCAACCCACCTCGGTTTAGTTGGCTAACGCGCTATTCGTGATGAGCTAGACTAGACTGCCGAATACGTGGAGATCGAGGTCCGAATCTCAGTCGGGTGAACTGGGGGTGGTTTTCCTCTCTCCTTCCACGCAAATGTGGGTACACTTCTTCTAAGTTCAACCTTCTCAATACCTAAACCATTAGCGTAATTTGTACTTAAGCGTATACCCTGAACGGAGAGTAAGGCACTGTGCTATATTTTAAAAAATCAACAAAATAATTGATTTAATTAATTAAAATTTCAAGTAGATAATCCGAACGAATACATAAATACGTTGTGCAACTAGAACAAAAAAATTACATGCAACTTAAAGTTTTGAAAATCTTGTAGGAATATTTTTTAGTAAAAATTAAAGCTAATATTGACTTATTTATAACCAATCCATCAAACACGTTAATTTAATAAAATTATTTAGCACCACGCCTTACTACACGTTCGAGTTAAACGCCTATGTACTAATTACGATCATGGTTATAGGGATTGGGACGGCTATATTTATAGGAAGTGCACCCACATTTGCGTGAGCGTAGAGTAGAAAAAAATTCTGGGAAAAGCTACCCTCAGTACACCAGACCGTGATTCGAACCTCAATCTACCCGTCTTCGGCAGTCTAGTAGAGTAACGCGTTAGGCTACGGCCAGACTGGGCGAGCGACTAAAATATAAAATAGAGCACATTGGTTGTAATGAGAGGTGGCAAGACTGGGGCGAGCGAAAGACTAAAAAATAAAATAGAACACATTGGTTGTAATGACAGGTGGAAAGACTGGGGCGAGCGATCGAGCGCACGCGCTCTAGCCGGAATTGTCTAGTTTACAGGCACTAGGCAATATTATTGTATGTTGGTTCACTGAGTTCTAGGGAAACTTCTAATTTTTACATTTTTATAACCATCGATAGGTTTAGCACACTTGCTACTAACTAAACCTATCGATGGTAATAAAAATATAAAAATGAGAAGTTTTCCTAGCACTTCAGTGAACCAACAGACAATAATATTGCCCAGCGCCTGTAAACTAGACTGTACCGGCTCGAGCGCGCGCGCTGGAAATATCTCTTTATATATATATATGTGTGTGTATGTGTGACTTTATAGTAAATGTAATGTACAGGGAGCGGCAAAAAGATCTGACGGTTTTAAAGTACGAATAACACAAATGTTAAGCGTGATAAAAAATGTGTTATTGGTTATTACAGAATGGTGTTAATGGAAATTAAAGAAAATAACATTGTAACCGATTTCATCAGTTTAAGATTTGAAGATGACGTCCTTCAAATGATGCCCTTCTGTGATGAAGCACTTTCCCAGTCTCGCACCAAAACTGTCGAACACCTTCCCTAACATTCCAGGAGACAGGTTGGCGATTTCTTGAGTTATGGCCACCTTAAGTTCGTCCAATGTGCAGGGCTTGTTTGTGTAGACTCTTGATTTCAAGAAACCACACAAGAAAAAATCACAAACACTTAGATCAAGGAAGCGTGCTGGCCATGCAATATCCCCGAAACGCGAGATTACTCGGCCACGAAACTTACTTTCCGAAAGGTCCATCACTTCATTGGCTGTATGGACAGTTGCCCCATCCTGCTGGAACCACATTCTACTGCGCACTAAGCGTTTTCTCCGAAGTTAAGGGCTCAGGAAGTTTTGTAACATCAACAAATAACGTTGCGAATTGACCATAACAGTTCGGCCACCCTCTTCAAAGAAGTATGGCCCAATGACACAAGTTTTTGTTACACCACACAGTGACCTTAGGACTATGCAGAAGACGTTCATGCAGTTCTTCAGGATTTGTAGCTGACCAATAACGAAAGTTCTGTTTGTTTACATAACCGTCCAGATGAAAATGCGCCTCGTCGCTCATCATGAAAATTTTTTCATCTGTCATCAAATCAATTATTTGCTCTGAAAATGCTTTTCGCTTTGCATAGTCATTGGGCTTTAACTGCTGAACAATAGCCATTTTGTATGGATGGAAATGCAGATCGAACCGCAAAATTCGTCTTACCAAGCGGTCAGACATATGCAAAGCAGCAGCTTGTTAACGGGTCGGCCGCCGAGGACTGGCTACCTTGGACGGCCTGTCGACTTCCGTTTCAACGCTGAACCGGTAGCTCTGAAGTTACTCACCCACAGAATAATTGTGTTGCGTGTCGGAACTTTTCCTCGTGGACCTAAATTAAAACGCCTACGGAACTGACGCTGCACAGCAACACAGGAATCGCCACTTTTAAAAAATGCCTCGACAACAAACGCGTGATGGTCAACCGACCACTGCTCCATGAATACTAAAAATGTCCACGTGTAGGCTCTGAAACGCGCCCATCCCCACCACTCCCCACCACCTACTCGCTCAACCGCACGGTGGCGAAAACCGTCAGATCATTTTGCCGCTCCCTGTATAATGTAAAACTGATATGTTAGAATACTTCAATATTATAATCAAAGTAGGTCTTTACAAATAAGAATCAACACTAGCGTGGAGAGAGGATGAGAAAATCACAACAATAAGTCACTTGCCAAAAACCACCCTCAGTTCAATGAGACAAGATTCGAACCTTTGCCTCCTCGTAAACCACTATCGAGAGCTATCTGCTAATCACGCGCACGCTCACACGCTTGTCAGTCAGGCTAAACCCTTAAGCTTAGTACGCACTTGGAAACATTCTTAGCTAACTGATGCCCAACTGTCACCCAACTTTTGCCCAATTGTTTCTCAACTCTTGGCTAGCTGTTCCCCAACTCATGGCCAACATAGGAAACATAATGTTGGCAAACGTTAAATAAATATTGTTTCGCGTCCAGACTACAATGATGAGACATTTGTTTCCCTTACAGAGCTCAGTTGAGTGAAAGCTGCCTGTTGAGGATGCTGCTATGGCTTGAATGTAGTTATGATCTGTTCAAGAAGACAGAAGAAGAAGAAGAAAACTGTGGTGAGTTCGTGTACAGTACATTTACATTAACTGAAAACTGTCCACTTATGTTACTAAAAACACACTGTATTTCACTCGATTTTTACAGCCCTGAACTTTCACATCCCACAACAGTATATTTTTATGAAATATTTCAATCAGTTCCAGAGTTTTTTTCGGCTGACCACGACATAACAAAAGGAGATTTCAGTAACTGATGTACTCGGTGTGAATAACAGAGTCAGACCGGCCCACGTCGCTTGTTGTCGGGAATGTTGGCCAACATTGTTTCTTGAAACCCATTTGAAACGGATCACGGGAAACATGTTTTCCTTGCTGGGAAACACGTTGGCAAACAGTTGGGGAACAGCTGGGAAACAGTTGGGGAAACAATATTTCCAGGTAAATGTTTCCTAGGCTATAAGCCCGTATCACACGACACTAGCTCGTACTTGAAACCCAGCTAGGACTAGCTACAGTAGCCTCGCGGCTTCTTTGGTGCTGACTGACAGCTCACAGCTGACTTCTGACAGTCAACATTTAGGTATATACATAAATTTTGACTGTCAGAAGTGACAGCTGCTAAACACATGTTTTTGCAGATCATATGGTTAGGCGTAGGGATACGTAATTTGGTCTGGTAACTTTTTAAAGCTGTCAGTCAGCACCAAAGAAGCCATAGGGCTACTGTACACGTCATCATCTAGCGTCGTGTGATCAGAAAAAGTATACTGGTTCTGCCTCTCGGTACTGGCTACCATAATAGTGGTGAGGATAGAACAGGCGCTATTTTCGTACTAGTTCTGACACTAGCTAATGATGATTCTGATTTGTAAAGGCCTACTTTGATTATAATACTGAGGTATTTTAACATATCAGTTTTACATATAGGCATAGTTTATGATTTCAATCGTTTATTAATGACACAATAATAGTTCGTTTTATTATTATTATTATATTCGTATAGTAGTATGAACTATACGTAAATACTTAATTATTTTAGGGCAACAAATGGAATTGAATTAGGGACAATTTAAAAATAAAAATATACTTTTTGATCTCCAGGTCGTGGGCATTGGGAAAAATTGGTTTAGGGGAAGATCCTTTTATTTTTACAATATAAATCTGCAAATAATATTTATATACACACATATATTTATTTACATTATTTGCAAAATATATATAAATATAATGTATATATAATATCTATAAAATAAGTATAAATTTCAGTATTAATTGGGGCACTAGGTCGTCTTAACTAAACTTCATTACGTAAAATTTTAGCTTATTTATACATTGGGCATTTTAAGTGAATTTTAATTGCTATAATGGAAAAGATAATATTCCTCATCTTTCTACTAATTTATTTATATTATGTTAGCACCAACTACTGTAGCAATCTTATATAAATATTCACTGATCTTATAAACATATTCAATAACTAATACTAATCAAATTTACAATAGATTTAGTCAATCTACACTTTAAAAAAATATTTATCAATTTGCAGTTTTGATATGATTGACACCACGACTATACGACAGTGGTTTGTTTTAGGAATAGTCAAGAGAATATTTATCCTCAGTATATCAAAGACACGTGTCTCTAAGCTTAGTTTTATTCTACTTCTTTTTTTCAAAGTGTCTGAGCATGAAGTTCATTTCATAATCATCTGTTTCACTTTCCCAGAGTGAAAAAATGAATTATTGAATGATTATAAAACCAGTTGTAAACACATATTTTTGTTTTGCGTTTTTATTATTATTAATACTCGCTGGTCAGCACGTGGAGGCAAATGACACAACATTCCCCTCTTCCCCCTTCTTTCTCCCTCCCCTCATCACAAGTGTTATATTTGTATTATTTGACCGGAGTAATTCAATGGACTGAATACAAATGCAGTCAATAAAGTTACAGTCCAATTTGCATAGAAGGGCCTTTTAGAAAATACAAACTTTTTTTGTGGCCAACATTTATAAGATATTACTTTATTATTCCTCTGTGATCTGGAGGTAAATTAATCGCCTCATGACCCGATGTTTGTGGGCCCAAACGCAATTGAGGTTGACCGATTTTTCTTGAGCTACAAAAATCCGTAGCACAATTTCCTTCGAAGAGAAAGTAAAGCTCGTCCCTTGTTGATTGTGGCATGTAAAAGATTTCTGGAAGGTATGTTAAAATACCTTTCCTTGCCAAATTTGTAGATACAGTAGCCCCATGACTTATTTGGTGCTGATTGACATCTCACAGCTGACAGCTGATGGCTTTGAAAAGCTATCAGACCAAATTATGTATCCCTACGTCGAACTATATGATCTGCAAAAACACGTGTTTAGCGGCTGTCACTTCTTACAGTCAAAATTTAGGTATATAACTAAATGTTGACTGACAGAAGTCAGCTGTGAGCTGTCAGTCAGTACCAAAGAAGCCACGGGGCTATTGTACCTTTAACTCTAGCTCATAGACATTCTCGTGAGCTTGATATAATTATTATTATTATTATTATTAGCACCGCGTCTTACTACCCGTTCGGGTTGTACGTACTTACGCTAATGTGTAATGGTAGGGTGATTGTGAGATGAAATGAAGGACCTACAGTTTAACGTGGAATCCGAACCACGGTGGAGGCCTGGCATTCCTCACATTCACAAGATGTCTTGTCAGAGGTGAAGGAAGGGTTTGGTTTGATATAATCAATCGGTTCAGAAAGTACTCGTTAAATACCATAAAAGGAATGCCAGGCCTCCACCGTGGTTCGGATTCCACGTTAAACTGTAGGTCCTTCATTTCATCTCACAATCACCCTACCATTACACATTAGCGTAAGTGCGTATAACCCGAACGGGTAGTAAGACGTGGCGCTAATAATAATAATAATAATAATAATAATAATAATAATAAATACCATAAAAAATAAAACAGTGCCAAGATGTTGTCAAAAGAATATTTGTGCGCATGTTTATAATTACAAGCCATCTTAACCTAACAAAACATAGCCTTTTTCGTCAACAAATAAAATCTTCGTTGGGATGGTTAATATTGATAACATAAGCTGTTTAATGTTTTGGTAAATATTTTAATGTGTACGTCGGGCCCCATAGCTCAGTCGGCAGCGTGTTTGTCTACTGAGCTCGGGGTACTGGGTTCTATTCCTGGTATTGTTGAAAAAAAATATCATTGTTGAAATGTGTGCTCTTCCTTTCACAGGGATGAATTATTGGCTGAGGGGTGACTTATCTGTTATAGTGTTAAGTTAATTTATAAGTCGTGTGCTGATTTAATCAGTCAGGTCAGAAAGGGTACGTTAAATACCTCAAATAAATAAATACATAAAAAATGTAATGTGTAGGAACACGATATAATCGAGAAGGACCAAGATCAAGATGGTGGAATAACGAATACAGTAGTTCGGTGCAAAGCGAAATCTAGTTCAGTACTGGAAAGAGAGAGAGAGAGACTTTATATTTGTACGTCCGTATTCTTGATGTGTCAATACGTAGTTTAAAAAAGTGAATTTTTGCAATGTTGAATAGTAAAGAAAATACAAGTTTCAAACATACACACAAAGCGTACTTTAGCCAAATAAATATTTTTAAAAAAATATGTTTTAATGGGGTAATCATACCTCAATTCAGATGCGTCTTATTTCTTCTCGTTCTTTCTTGCGATTGAAACTCCTCTCACGTTCGATGATTCAACTCCAGATTCCTCTTAGACGCCACAGCCACAAGTCACCATTCACCCTTACGAATCATATTTATGTGATTATCCATAGATTAATTATCTAAGACTACTTTAGAGTAAGTCCTAATCTAATATCATCCCATAAAGCCTTTGAACATACTCACTGTAATAGATTAATCGCATAAATTACTATTAATCCTAATATATTGTTAGCAATAAGCCTGTAGAGTGGGATCACACAAGAAGATTCACTAAAATAATTGATAGTAATCAGTAGTCAGTAGTTAGTGAAATTCCTTCTAGAAAAAAATAAAATATCAAAAACTGTTTTCAAAGTTGATTTGATTTTTATATATATGTATATATATAGATTCACGCTAACATCAACTTTACAAATTTGTATAAATCATTTGTTTGTTTTTTAAATCCTTTAAAAAAGGAAACATAAAACATTTGCGTTAAAAAGTCTACAAATAATAACTTTTCTCTTAAGATTTCGTTACATTTTGTAGTCACACTAGGCTTAATTTAAATTTAAAATATCATTAAACTACTTGTTTTTAAAACTCTTTCCAGAAGTTAACGATAGCTGCCCACAAACAAGTTCACAAATATAATTTTGAAGTTTTTTTATTTCGTTAATTTTTGAAGAAAAAATTGCTTGTATTGTTATTACAAACGTCACGAAAGACACTCGTTTCCAAAATTCCTTTGGCAAAAAAGAAAACATCAATAAATTAATAAACGCAAACAAATTTATTATTTTGAGGTTTCATTTATCATTTAGCTACTTGCGTATTTTATTTTAAAACATACATCACACATTTTTGAGTTTAAAGTGTCTTTTAATCCAATAACCAATTTAATTTGCGGACCAAATCAATAAAAGATGACGGTTATGAATCGTGAAAACACGTCCTATCGGTCTCTTCATTGAAACCACTAATCAAACAGGACTAACAATTTCAGTTACATACTTTTTTTTTAAGACGCTCAACTGCCGTCCTTTATATCTTTTGGTAAGAGCCCCCTCTATTTTCGGAAATAAGTACTACTGGAGCCCAGATAACGAGATCAAAACAACTCAACAATTGCCGGACATGTCCTGAATTGGATTTATTCGCCAGAAGACGTTACCACTGGTGCTCACTTTTCTACGTCCATGGGAACGTTACATTAGAATGATGTTTTCACTGTGTCAGAAGAACGAGGGTCACAACCAGTGCTTAAGGTCCGCAACCACCCCAGAAAGTTCAACAGAGGTCGTGTCCCAAACGGGAATGTCCCGCGGCGAGTTTGGGAACTTGTAAACACCTCCCCTTTCTTCTGGGGACCGTTATAAGATGACATACGATAGAACTAGAAATAGATTTACAAGCAATAGCTTTAAAGATAACTAGAATATTATAAAGAAAACAGGCCTAGTTTTGTGAAAAATGTATGTTTCTGTGTGAGTATTTTAATACCCTAAGAGTAAAGAATATGTTTGAAATGTATATTCAAACTCGTTTTACTGTTCAAATCTGTTCTAATATGTTTGACGATGCACTATAGCTCTTCATGTCGTGTGTATATAACTGTGAACAAGTCAGTTAGGTATGTAAGCCGTTAGGTTAATGTCTTATTCAGCGTGTAGCTCAGACCCAACGTAGCTCGAGAGTGACATTGTCTGAGGTAGAATGTGAGAGACAAACCAGCGCAGCTTGCATTGCGTCTTTTTGCCCCGTGATCTGTTTATACTGTATTGTGGGTTCTTCAGGTAGTTAAGCGTGGCTCTCTTTGACATGTGTTGGAATTGAAAAGAGCTTCAAACCAAACGTCCCAGAGAAAGAGAGAGAAAAAAAAGATACTGGTTGAAATCGTAGTCTTTATGTTTCAAATTTGAATGGTGCCCAACTGTACTTCTAGGTTTGGTTTTGTGTGTGTGTGTGTGTGCCGCGCTTTACTCTCCAACCAAGCTGTCCATACACACTGACTTAATAAGGACGTAGCGATAGGATTTAGAGGAAATGTAGCCAGAATTTGCGTGGGGAAAGAATGGGAAATAATTTAGAAAAAACTCACCTCAGTACACTAGGCCGGGATTCAAGACCAAGACCTCTCGTGTCACCAGAAAATCAGACCAGATGGTCAGACACCTTTGTCCGATTAGCACTCAAAGTTGGAGTTAGACTCGCATTGAACTGGGTAAATATTAAAAATGAGGTCTAGGTCCGTATTCATTGAGGTTGTTTAATCAGATAAATCTGTGCCGGGACTGGGGATCGAACCCCGGCCGCCAGCACAGAAGTCCGACACCTTACCCCTAGACCACCAGGTCACCAAATTTGCTATCGATGAGGTAATCGCGTGGTGTGGAAGGAGGTTGGGAACTAATGATTTGGAGCTCACTATAAAAAGCATGCCACCCAAGTGATACACCCAATTGTGTTACTCGCCTTTTAAAGTAGGACTTAAGGAAACATTACTCAAGGTAAGTAATTGTAAAGTTTTTATAACAAAAAACTCTTTTAATATTTATTTTTATTTCACCGCATCCTAGTAGCCGTCCAGGATTCACAGATACATTAATCACGCTTATGATAGGGATGAAGAAGAAATTACTCTGCATTTGCGTGAAGGTAGAGTGGGAAACCGTTTAGCTAAAACCTCTTCGGTAAATCTTCACTGGGTTTCGAACCCCAATATCCCCATTTTAAGCAATCCAATTACACTCCAGAGTGATGCGTTGTTAGACCGTGTGATCACCCATACGGATCTAATGAATATTAGAAACTTAATCTAGAGTAAATGGATGAGCAGGGAGTATAAGATGAAGTGCAACCATATTAGCGTGGAGGAGAGATAGGAAAACCAAAGTAATAAACTAAAGGGGGGGAACCACCCCTAATTCATCCTGCTGATCTATTATTCAGCAGCAGTCCACTAAATTGTGAGCTTGACACCTTAGGTCACATGACCCCCAGCGCATGTAGTTCGAGATCCGTAGGATAGAAAGGTTCGAGTCAGAGCAAAATTCCTTTTTATTAATCTTTAAAATAACAACGATTCTTGTTTTTATTTCATTCAGTACCTATATATAGGTCACACCTGTGTAGACCTTAGGGGTTTTTTTTCGTTCCTAAGAAACATCTTCTAACGGTTTTCAATTCGGACCAAAAAAATTTAAATGTGCTTTTTATTCTACAAGAACCTTAAGGGCTCATTTGTCTCCCTGTCATTCACTTCTTGTCAAAAAAAGGGATGAAATACCCGAGACAACCATCAGTTCAAATAATTTCAAGAAAGGCTTTGCACAGACATTATTTAAAAAAATTAAAATTAAGAGCTTCACAGAAGATTGACAGGAAGCGCTCTAATTTTTTGTTAATTAAATGCATCTTTGTTTTTATGTTTTTAAATGTATTTTATAAACCATTCGATTTATATTAGAATACGTCTTACAGCTTGCATTATTTTAAAAAAAAATCAGTTGAGTGGTGGAATGGTCTAAGCTAAAGCGTGCGTCTTACAATAGCCTGGGTGGCCGATTTCGGTTCGAATCCTGATCAAAAATATTTAGTTTGTTTCCCCTAAAAGGTTTTAAAATTTCCCTACACTCAAATGAGAGTGCACATCCTCTAAATTCAACCTTAACTGTCACTAACACACTAACTTAATTAATACACGTGCGTTAAACCTGAATGGATAGTGAGACACAGAGATTTAAAAAAAAAAAAGCGCTCAAATCGTCTCGCCATTAATTTATGACTGTCAAAAGGGAAGGCTCGATTTCACTAATTACATCCGCAACTTACACTAACTGACACAAGATGAGCAAAGTTAATTTATTTTAAGGGAATACCATATCACCCAACTGAAAATATAATTAATTAATTATTTGAAAGGAGACCTGGTGGTCTAGGGGTAAGGTGTCAGACTTCTGAGCTGGCGACCGGGGTTCAATCCTCGGTCCCGGCACAGATTTATCTGATTACCAAACCCTTCCTTCACCTCTGACAAGACATCTCGTGAATGTGAGGAATGCCAGGCCTCCACCGTGGTTCGGATCCCACGTTAAACTGTAGGTCCTCCATTTCATCTCACAATCACCCTACCATTACACATTAGCGTAAGTGCGTATAACCCGAACGGGTAGTAAGACGCGGTGCTAATAATAATAATTATTATTATTATTTGAATAATAATAATAATTATTATTATTATTTGAATAATATTGAGGATTCCGGTTTTCCACTATTTTATTACCTAATACAAAATGGCGTGTGTTTTTAGGTTATCCACAGTGCATTTGTTTTCTTTAAGACACTTTAGAGTAAGGTTACCAATGATCATCTCCTCGCTTTAGAGTAAGATTACAATTATCTCTCCTCGCTTTAGAGTAAGGTTACCAATGATCACTCCTCGCTTTAGAGTAAGATTACAATTATCTCTCCTCGCTTTAGAGTAAGATTACAATTATCTCTCCTCGCTTTAGAGTAAGGTTACCAATGATCACTCCTCGATGATTTTCAAGGACGGTCCCTGAAATAAGACTTATGTCTGGGACTGATTCCGTCCCCGATTTATTAAATAAACTAATACAATTTGTAATTTATATTAAATAAATACAAATCTTTTAATCAAGTAAGTTGATAATTTTTTTTGAATAAAACATGGCATCGATACAACTTCATATCCAGCGACGAGTATTTATCACCCGTTTAAATTTTTTTGGCACTTTTTTCAAAAAATGCATTTCATGCATTCAGAAAGAAAATGGCTGATACTAATGTACCATTTACCAGGGGACGCCCGAATTTACTAATCGTACATCCTTTCCGTGGAGGCTCTTTCCAGGTCCAGATGAGATATGAAGATGATAGCGAATATGAGAATGTGGAACCAATGGAAACACTTAAACCTAACTTAAGTCTAGCTAACCAAACCCTGGTGAACTTTGGGGTGATTATACCCTTTCTGGAAAAATACCCAAGGTACCAGCCGGCAATCGAATCCGGAACATCAAGGCTCTTACTTACCCAGGTACACTGACCACTACACCATGGGGCTGGTTATTTTAAAGAATAAAACACGCAATTACGAACAAGATGTGTAATGCAAAACATCATACACTCTCACAAAATGTAAACAAAGATTGCTGGTGCGAAGCCAAAAGACGAACGTTGAGGCGGAGGCTACAAGGGTCGAACCCGCCTCGGTGGCGTAGTTGGCTAACGCGCTAGTCATGTTGAGCTACTCGACTGCTGAGGATGGGGAGATCGAGGTTCGAGTCTCGGTCGGGTGAACTGGGGGTGGTTTTTCCTAAATGGTTTTCCACTCTCACTCCACGCAAATGCGGGTTCACTTTCTCTAATTCATCCTTCCCAATTCCTAATCTATTAGAGTAATTAGTACTTAAAACGTATAACCCGAACGGGTAGTAAGACGTGGTGCTAAATATTATATTATTACAAGGGTCGGATTATCGTACTTTGGCTGTTAATAGTTGTATAGAGTCTGTTATGAACCATTTAAATCGAAAATACTCTCTCTGGCTCCAACCAGTGATTTTAGAGAGATTGCCCCTCCCCAAAAATGCCAAGCAATAAATGGTCCCTTTACTTCAAAGAGTAGACAAAAGGAACGAAAATTTGTTTTGTTTTTTTTACAAAAAATTAAGGTGACCTGGTGTTCTAGGGGTAAGGTGTCAGACTTCTGTGCTGGGGGTCCGGGGCTCAATCCTCGGTCTCGGCACAGATTTATCTGACTGCCAAACCCTTCTTTCATCTCTGACAAGACATCTTGTGAATGTGGGAAATGCTAAGCCTCCACCGTGGTCCGGATTCCACGTTAAACTGTAGGTCCTCCATTTCATCTCACAATCACCCTACCATTACACGTTAGCGTAAGTGCGTATAGCCCGAACGGGTAGTAAGACGTGGTGATAATAATAATAACAATAATAATAATAATTTATAAAAATTGACCACGCTTGATATCATCTGTGAGGGAACTGCATGGTTACAAATGGTAAACAGCGTCAACATTTTCTTGTTTTTGTTAGTTCGTTCTTTTAGGAACATTTTTGAAACGCTGGCCCATAGGGTGTTGCCAGTAGTAGCTTCTTCTGGCCCCAGAATACTTACTACTTTCCGACATAACTGAAAACAAGGAGATTTGGCAACAGTTAACCGAGAGCTGAAGAGTGAAGATAATATTTCATATATAAATCCAGTGAAGCATAACATATATCTCACTTTCTAAAATAATGGTATGATACAAACTGTGTTTTTAGTATTTAACGATACTTAAAAACTAGTTGAAGATGACAGAACGGATTGTGAAAGATCGCCCCGACTTGAGGTGCAGTTTTAAATGATAGTGAAAGCGACCTTGGCCGATTTCCTTCTTTCCAAGGGAAATCACCCAAGGAGAGTGGACGATCTCTTGGACCGCGTGAGGGTGGGAAGTAGGGATGAAAAAAAGTATCGATACTTTTCTAATATAGATATAATCCATTCACAGTAGGAATTGACTTCTGAAAGGTCTTTTTCCCTACCATAAATCTACTATATAGTAGGATATTGGTAGGAAAAAAGACCTTTCAGAGAGTAATTCCTACCGTGAATGGAATATATTTTCCTTTCGATACTAGTACTTTTAAACAATACTTTTACTGATATTAGTATTCACACTCCGGTATCGGATCGGTATCGAAACAAAAAACTTTTTTGTTATCTTCGCTCATGCTTGGATTAAGATTTCACTATGGTTAAAGAAGGTTAAAAATAAATTGAAAAAATATATTACTAGTCATATTTAGCTATTAAATAACTTTCCACCAGCTACATTTTCATGGACATTTTAATAGCTGGTATGGTAAAACATTTTATAATAGCCATTATACAATATTATCTAGATCATATCTTCCAAGTTCTAACACATTACATAGACTCAATAGACCAAAATATACTATAACATAATTAAATAATTGTCGTTTTCACTGTTTAAATAAATATGAAAATACCAATATTATTATGCAAAAGTTTAAATTATTACTTGATTAAAAAAATATGTTTCCAAATTAAAATTTCTATACCGATACTTATTTTTATCGATAATTTTCTTCCGATATTAGTACGGTATGAATATTTTTCTTCCGATACTTTAAATGAGTACAGTATCGATACTTTTATTTTGATACCATATCCCTAGTGGGAAGGAGACCTCGTGGCAGCCATTAGAGAGATACTCGTGACCAAACCATCTTTCAGATCAAACATCTTTTACACAATCGCGCAGTCTGTCCAAATCAACTTCCATTATTAAATGTGCCTTAAAAATATGAGTGAAAAATGACCCCGGACAAGGGACGAATCCTGGTTAGCTCAGTGGTAAGAGCATTAGTGCTCTAAGTCAAAAATCCCGGGTTCGATTCCCATGTACAGGTGTCATTTTTCAATTTTTAGAATATCATATCTAGATGGAGTGATCCTCGCTAAAAAGCATAGATAATAGCTTTGGCTATTTGATACATTATATGTATTGTTTTATTATTATTATTATTAGCACCGCGTCTTACTACCCGTTCGGGTTATACGCACTTACGCTAATGTGTAATGGTAGGGTGATTGTGAGATGAAATGGAGGACCTACAGTTTAACGTGGAATCCGAACCACGGTGGAGGCCTGGCATTCCCCACATTCACAAGATGTCTTGTCAGAGGTGAAGGAAGGGTTTGGTAATCAGATAAATCTGTGCCGGAACCGAGGATTGAACCCCGGCCGCCAGCATAGAAGTCTGACACCTTACCCCTAGACCGCCAGGTCACCGACTTTTATAAATAGAACCAAAGCTAATCTTAGAGATTAATTTGTGATTTTTAATTTAAGTTATCTTTCATTTAAATCAAACCCAGTATAATCGTTGACAGGGAACATGAAATTCCCTTACGCCCGAACACAATATGTTTAAATATTTAGATCTAGCACTGAGATAAAAACAAACGAACGTGAATCTAGGGCGAGCAGGTCGTATACTAACCCGGTCATGATCCGAACTAAGGACGCCGGAATGAATACGACCGCGTGGCGTTAGACCTGTAGTTCCATCAGCGGTGATATTGGGTGTAGTGTGAATTAATATCATTGGTTTTTTTAAAGGAGGATGACTTGACCTTGATGTGGAGATATAATCGTGACACAATTTAATATTTCTCGGAGGATGTCTGGATGTGATAAGATACATGTTTAAATAAGGATTCATAGTTCTTTACTTTGCTTCTTCTATGGAAAGACCTACTTTTTAAAGTTTACATATAAATATTCCAAATACTTTTTGGAACTATATTTACCGTCTGATTTAAATAGGAATACACTTATTTTATAGTTTTATATAAACTTTATGAAACGTTATTCACAGAGGTATACGTCAATCAATTTTTTTTCTAAGTGCCACTTTTTTTTAGCACCATGTCTTACTAACCGTTCGAGCTATACGCTAATGGTTTATAGGGATTAGGAAGGTTTTATTAATAGGAAGTGTACCCGTATTTTCGTGGATTTTTTTAAAACCTCAGTACACCCGATCGAGATTCGAACCTTGATCTCCCCATCATCGGCAGTCTAGTCTGCTGCGAGATTAACACCTTAGACCATGCGACCATCAAAGTGGCTCTAAGCATATTAATAATGTAGTGAAATGTTATCAATGTTTACCAAAACAAAATATGTTTTTATATTCTTAAAGTTCCTTTTTTACCAAAACTCTACCAAACCTGACGAAAATTAATTTGCATATACAACTTTATTTTACTTTATTACGAGGAAATAGCAATATTGTGTGTTATTATTCTTGTGAACGTCTTAATAGTAAAAATTATATTTTATGCGAATTAATTTTTTTAAACACATTAAATCAAATGGTGAGAGCGTTTCCTTTAAAACTATTTATTTTTTTATCATCACAACTCTCATCATACAATATATATTTCACGTTTTTATGTTTCAAAAATAAAAAAATATCTCGAGAACTACATTTGTAAGTATTCAGACAATAGTTGATCACTATAATCTATTGTCAGTCCTTTCCTTTGTTGCTTCAATAAATCAGTCTACCAAACTCGAGAGGTATTGTAATCGGGGATTAAATTATCGTAGAATATTATTCAACGATAGAGTTGAGACTGTACACTGGAATGTTACGTGGAAAATCAATGATACCTGGTTATTTAAGTTGGTACTATTGCAGCTTTATTATTTTACATCTTGTGAATGTGGGGAATGCCAGGCCTCCCCCGTGGTTCGGATTCCACGTTAAACTGTAGGTCCTCCATTTCATCTCACA
>CABFVX010003589.1:66086-82198 GCA_902151425.1 Timema shepardi | reverse complement strand
ACCCGAACGGGTAGTAAGACGTGGTGCTAATAATAATAATAATAATAATAATAATAATAATAATAATAATAATAATAATAATAACTCAACATGGATATGTTGAATTTGAATCAAATCGTAATTATTTCCCCCCCTCACGCCACGATTAGACCTCTTTCTAACTATTTGTTGCATTGACCACTTACGTAAGAAAAGAGCTGTTATTATTTTTAACCAAAGAGAGATATTTTACAACTATGCACAAATGATGGTTTCCAAGGTGATGTACACAAACAATGATGGTACAGATGAGCCATTGCTCATAAAGAAGAGAAAGATGGAAAATTAGCTAGGAATATTAGGTTTTAGTTTTAGGCTACTATTTTTGACAACATCCTGGACCCTTAACTTTTAAAATGAGTGTAAATTTTTCAAAATCTGTTCAGAAATTTCCTCGTAATTTCAACTACCATAAACGGGCTTAGAAAATTGTAATATATAAGATATTTTAGATAACAAAAATTTTGGTTTGAAGTGTTTAAAACCCTGGCTGGTGAGCACATGGGCTAAGGAGTCAACCTAGTCTGGTTTGGTATACCTATGAGGGGACCTCAGGGTTTGAATCCCGGGCTATTGGATTGAAAGTGGGTTTTTTTCTAAATTCTTTATCAATAACCTTCAAGAATAATGTGGGTACATCTCTAAATGGTAACTTTGCCAGCCCACCCGATTACTGTAAACATACAGCCGGCCCGAACTAAAAGTAAGACAGAAACAGAGATACTATTTAAAACATATTCTCACCCAGGTGATATCTCTCTCTCTCTTTATGTATGAATATACTACGGATAAAGTTCTAACTTGAATAAAGTCGATATTACCCTAAATACGTTAAGTGAGAGGTGATCAAATTATGTTATTAGAAGTTTATTCTGTTAATATTGACACTATTCACACGCACTTGGATAATGTAAAGGTTGAGGTTAGGTCAGTTAGGTTAGGTTAGGCTGTGTTAGGGTAGGTTAGGTTAAGCTAGGCTAGGTTATATCATGTGATTTTAGACTATATTTGTTTAGTTTAGGTAAGTGGAAAAGAAAGAATCAAAATGAGGCATTTCGAATGTTAGTGCATTGCTATGGTTCAACTTCAGAGATCAATATAATCCTTACTACACGTGCTTAGTTTTACAAATAGTATTCAACGTTATCCAAGTCTTGCTTGCCAGTGTTGAGATTATCCGGATAAGATCGAAAATGAGACAAACTACTTCCTATTTCTGACATTATTCTCTGCACTTGGATAATGTCAGTATCCCCCGGCTAATATCGACACTATCCAGATCTAACACACTACCCGTGACATATATATATATATATATATATATATATATATATGTATAGTACTCGACCCGAAGGTTGGTTAGATCCCAAACAGTTTCACCGTCATCTGTGAAGCCTGGCTAGCACTGAAGAGGCGTACTAGGGAAATAAGGAGTGAGGTAGTTTCCCGTTGCTTCCATCCAACATAGCCCTTAAAATGTTTAAAATGGTTATCTCAGGTGTATTTTTAATTACAAATAATACTCTGTACCTTTTTTGGGGATAAAATTTGCTTATGGGTGGTTTACTAAAGAATTATTTTTTTTATTAGATATTTCTTGAAAATCACAAATGATTTTGTTTAAAATATATATTTTAGGATTGTTTTACAAAATGAATCACATTGTATACTTGTTTGTTAGAGAAAAATTAATTTACAGGTAAACTATATTTGACTGTAACTTTTTTAATTTAAAATATTTTGAAAATGACTTTAACGTTTTTGTTCAAATTGTAAATATAGGCAGTGTTTTTGTTCAAATTGTAAATATAGGCATTGTTTTTGTTCAAATTGTAAATATAGGCAGTGTTTTTGTTCAAATTGTAAATATAGGCAGTGTTTTTTTGTTCAAATTGTAAATATAGGCAGTGTTTTTGTTCAAATTAGAAATATAGGCAGTGTTTTTGTTCAAATTGTAAATATAGGCAGTGTTTTTGTTCAAATTGTAAATATGGGCAGTGTTTTTGTTCAAATTGTAAATATAGGCAGTGTTTTTGTTCAAATTGTAAATATAGGCAGTGTTTTTGTTCAAATTGGAGATATAGGCAGTGTTTTTGTTCAAATTGTAAATATAGGCAGTGTTTTTGTTCAAATTGTAAATACAGGCAGTGTTTTTGTTCAAATTGTAAATATAGGCAGTGTTTTAACATGATAAATAGCCCTATCGCTAAGTAATTATTTTTTAGGGTAAAAATTATTTATTTAAAATATCTGGGTATTGTTTTAATTGATTTAACTATAAATAAAATTTATTTAAGGAAAATTAACTGGGGTCAAATTTTTGAAAATGTGAAAATTTTTAAATATGATATAGTAATTTTATTCAAAATGGATATTTGAGGAGTGTTTTAAATTATAAATAGCACTATATATGTTTTATTGAAATAATTATAGTCTACTGATTGATTAAAAAACAAGTATATATATATATATAAATACTATATATCACAAAATTTAGATCTTAAGAGAGTTTCATACGATTATCAAATATAATTATGTTTATTTTTCTCAGGAAAACTTATTAAAAAGAGCTTTATTAATAGCCGATTATTAAAATTAGAAAACGATTATATCGTGGTATTTTTTTAGATCTTTTTTTAATTTCCTTCAAGACTGATGTATCTACACTCAAACATTTTATCGACTACCTTTAGCGACTAAGTTGTTAAATATTTAGACCCCCCAGTCCTCATAGTTCGAAATTGTGTGGAAAATGGGGGGGGTTGAGAGTCCAAACACCCCCTGAAATTTTATAGACCCTTTAAGTGGTCCATATATATATATATATATGGACCACTTAAAGGGTCTATAAAATTTCAGGGGGTGTTTGGACTCTCAACCCCCCCCATTTTNTATATATATATATATATATAAATAGTTATTTATTTGGCTGAAGGTAGTTATAGTAAAATTTTCTATTGAACACTTCCACCCCTTCCCCTTTTGCTACTTTTTACGCCCTTGCCCTTATATACATATATATATGAATATAGTCTGTTAACCAATTATTTCAATTATAGATCTTAGATACGCCTTCTATCAAATTAAACGTTGTTCCAAGTTTTAATAATAATAGATTTGGACACTGAATTTACAAATAATGATATTATAGTCAACCAAGAAATATAATGTTGGAATATGAACAGATATTATGGCTAGAACTATTAAACTAATTTAGATTTTCAGTTGTTTTAATTCATGGAACTATTAAAATATAGTTTAATAGGAGGGGTTTGAGCTAGTCCATGATTTAAATATTTAATAGTATTTAATTTCAAATTAATACCGGAGCTGAAAAAATATTTTATTACTAAGTCCTAAGCTGAGCAATAGTTAGTGTTATTTATTTTATATTTTTATTTGAATTATATGAAACATGTTTATGGTCAATTTTTTAAAATAACCATTACCATAAATTATTTATTCCAACCACGACCAATATATTCAATTAAATTTATGTTTTAATTTGTTATTAAGTTTTGAATTTCAGCCACTGAGCTTATTATGTACATATATATATATATATATATATAGTTTTGAGGAATTTATTAATTTGGGGGAATTTCAAAGAAATGCACTATCCCTTACCTGGATATTGGGATAAATAATCATCATCATCATCATAACTTTTCCAGCCAGTAACTGGGTCAGTTTAGTAAAATGCATCCATCTTCCTCTCTCCGTCCACCATTATTTCTACTTCAATTGCTTCAATTCTTATCCTCTCACTTGCACACTTTTGTTATCTGCTCCTCCCATTTTTTTCTTAACCTCCCTTGCAGTTTTTCCCCTACAAACTTCATTTCCATACTTTTCTTTGGCATCCTCTCCTTTTCCACCCTCATTACATGACCATACCATCTCTTTCTCGCTTGATCTACTATCTCATATACTGTACTCCTAGTTCCCTCTCTCTTTCCCAAATAACTTAATTCCTAGTATTGTTCCTCCTCATGACAGCTAACATGGTCTCCTCCATGGCCTCCACTTTCCTAGATTCTCTTACAATCAGTTGTTGTTCCTTCAATGCGGCTTCGAGGTAACTGATTTTGTCTAGTCGAAGTCCAGTCTCCGGGTGACGTTTGTTTCTAGGCGTCGATCTCGTGGGTCCAGTGGGTGGGGGTAAGGAAGGGCGATGGGGGAGAAAACATAGGCGGGTTCTGGGGTGGCTATGGTTATGCAAATGGAAACCCTCAGGGCTAAAAGGAGAAATTGGAGTAGGTGAGGGTCGGATGGTCGGTGAGAGGGGAATACGAGGGGAGGAATTTGCTAACTTGGGGGCAGGAACTCTTGGAGATGCTGGAGCGGAGTGTTGGCGTTCGGGGTCTGGTGGCTGCAGTCGGGATCGTAGAAGATGGGTCCATGGGTGGAGTATTGTTTGGTTTCCGCTGTCTTCTTTAGGGTCTTCTGTCGGTGGGCCTTGCCAGCGCGGCGGGTGTATCCCATCCCGTGAGGTCACCGTCGAAAGGGGTGATCAGGTTGGAGGGTGAGAGTACAGAGTCCCGGCAACGTGAGTCGCGGTGGGAGGCAAAGGAACTGTCCCGGCAACGTTAGTCATGGTGGGAAGCAAAGGAATTGTCCCGGAAACGTGAGTCGTGGTGGAAGGCAAAGGAACAGTCCCGGCAACGTGAGTCGCGATGGGAGGTAAGGGATAGTTGCAGAAGGATAGTGAGTGACGATGAAAATTCTCTTTCCAAAATAATGTTGATTTATTAATGCTCTTTCATAACGGTGGTTCCCCAGGGTGGGTTACCACTAAAAAACAGCTCCAGAAATCACCGTGCTATATACCCTCCACTACTGCCTGGCCTTGTCCAATGGGGAAAACAGAGGATTCCCATTGGTGCGGGTCCAGACAGTAGAGAGGGTGGGTGGCGCGGCCGGTGCAAGTGCAGAGGAAAGATACAAGGGCCGACTGAACAGTGAGGCACATCACAATGTCAATGTTTCTGCTGCATGTGTTACAATGGGTACAAAGTACACCCTGTACAATACTTCAAGGGCACTTCCAAGGGGACTTCTCTTCTCCTTAGCAGGTCTCTTACACACCTATAGAACAACTCTCCATAATAGGTCTCTCACACAACTATAGAACAACTCTCCTTAGCAGGTCTCTTACACACCTATAGAACGACTCTCTATAGCAGGTCTCTTACACACCTATATAACACCTATCCTTAGCAGGTCTCTTACACACCTATAGAACAACTCTCCTTAGCAGGTCTCTTACACACCTATAGAACAACTTTCTATAGCAGGTCTCTTACACACCTATAGAACAACTCTCTATAGCAGGTCTCTTACACACCTATATAACACCTATCCTTAGCAGGTCTCTTACACACCTATAGAACAACTCTCCTTAGTAGGTCTCTTACACACTTATAGAACACCCCTCCCACCCATCCTCTTCTCATTAAATCCTCTCTACTTCCATCTTTCTCCTCAATCACGCTGGCAAGATATTTTACGTTCTGAACTTTTTTCAGATCCACTTCAGCAAACTGTATTATATTCTTACTAGATCTTACCTTCTTCCTTCTTAATACCATCACTTCACACTTTTATCATGTTATAGTTTATTCCACACTCCTTCACTTCCTCATTCCATTGTTGTACTTGTTCTTGTACTTCCTCTTTCTTCTCCCCCCATACCATCGAGTCATCAGCAAACATCATGGCTTTCATTCTTTCCTCCTCGAGTTTTCCTGCCACTTTGTTAGTGACCATTTCCATTACCATTACAAATAGTAGTTGTGAGAGGCACTCCCCTGCTTTACTATATTTTGATTTGGAACCACTCTGTCCTCCCAATCTCCATCTTCACACAGCTCCTGTTATCCTCATACATAGAATACACAATAAAACTGTGTAAACAGCCCTTAGGACAATAACCGAACCAAATAAAACTTCTGTCTAGCGAGACTGGCTGGGGCTAGTGCAACTGAAGTTATATTGTTCATGTTTGCATTATATAAACATAGTTTACTTTTTATTCATATATTAAAAAATGTAAACTGCCAACAACATCTGCCCTAAAACAATATGTCAAAGTTATTCATTGGGAAACTATAAACACGTGTTAATGTAATTATGAAATCATAACGAATAATCATGATTTTGACATGACCGATAATACTTCTTCTCTGGTCACACATATTAGAGTGCTTTGGGTTCAAGGGTGGGTCCAGGGCTCGATGTCAAAGGGTGAGAAGGGCTATTGGTTTGAATAAGTCTCCTGCAAGTTCAAATTTAATAATTTTTAAAAATCAAGATCTTAGTTTATAATTTTTTAATAATAATGCTGCTAATTTACAAAGAAAAAAAATACCCGCCTCGGTGGCGTAGTTGGCTAACGCGCTTGTCGCGTTGAGCTTGACTGCTAAGGACGGGGAGATCAAGGTTCGAATCTCGGTTGGGTGAACTGGGGGTGGTTTTTCCTAAATGGTTTTCCACTCTCCCTCCACGCAAATGCGGGTTCATTTCCTCTATTTCAACCTTTACAATTCCTAATCCATTAGAGTAATTAGTACTTAAAGCGTATAACCCGAACGGGTAGTAAGACGTGGTGCTAAATATTAATTATAAATAAAATAAATTGATAATTAAAGTAATAAAAAGAGTTATTGTAATAAAAAACATCATTTTGGCTGCATTTTACTGTACTGTACACGGGGATTATATGTTCTAGTATATTATATAAATTGAAAAATATGAGTTTTAATAAAAATAATCGGTTATCATTCTTAACTTCATAATCTAATTACTGGAGAGTTTTAGTTTCAAATTTAAGCTACTTGCTTTTCTGCACATTAAAGTTAAGCTAAAGGATTTATAGATTAGGTCATGTAGAAGACAGGGTCTGATAGTTAATAGTCAATACCACCTCAGCTCAGTCAGTGGCGTATCCGCCTATTGAGCTAGGGGTCGCGGGGTCGATTCCCCGCGTGACACAAAAATTTATCATTGGGGAAATTTGCGTTTACCCTTTAACCTTGTTAGTTTAACTGCTGGGGACTGGATGTTTGTGCCTGTCATAGTCTTAAGCTAGATTAAAAGGTATATGAAGCTAAGACAGGTTTAGCCAGCAGGTAGTGGAGAATACATGGGGTGAATAAAACACTGACCGCAGGCTGGACGCATTGGTGGATGTAAAGTAAGGTATTGGTTTCAAAATTTTGGATAATTTTGACAAAATGTGGCAAGAGAGGGTAGGGGCGCCGCCACTGGTTGGGTCTAATGTTCATAGGCAGACGTCGGGTGGATGTGTCGAGGGTCGAAAGGTAGGGGCGCCCATGTGGATTTTTCAAATAGGGGGTGGATTGGTGTCCTATCTGTTGGGGGTGTAGCACTTCCCCCCTCTTCGAGAGAAACTTACAGGAATTTAACCTTGGGTGAGGTAATTTTAGAGCATCTGAACTTAATTCTTGGCTAATTATTATATGAGTTTCAAGAGATAATTTTCACAAAAACATGTTCTAAAAAATTAACGCAAAAAAATAATTAGCTCTAGATGAACACATTTAAAAGAAACACATTTTTCAAAGGTTTTTTAAAAAAAACAAATTGAAAAGAAAGCGTTGTAGAGAGAATGGAGAAATCTTAGATTTTATCATTTTTATCTCTTGTTAACTCAAATATTAGTTATTCTAAGTTGTTTATAGAAAATTGAAACCAGATCCAAAACACAACTTTATTTTTTTTCATACAAATTTAAAAAGATAAGTAAATATTACAGAGTGTAGCCCTTCTTATCACCCATATAATGGGCGTCCTTGTCGAGAACCCCTGAAATCAGTAAATATTACAGAGTGTAGCCCTTCTTATCACCCATATAATGAGCGTCCTTGTCGAGAACCCCTGAAATCAGTAAATATTACAGAGTGTAGCCCTTCTTATCACCCATATAATGGGCGTCCTTGTCAAGAGCCCCTGAAATCAGTAAATATTACAGAGTGTAGCCCTTCTTATCACCCATATAATGGGCGTCCTTGTCGAGAGACCCTGAAATCAGTAAATATTACAGAGTGTAGCCCTTCTTATCACCCATATTATGGGCGTCCTTGTCGAGAGACTCTGAAATCAGTAAATATTACAGAGTGTAGCCCTTCTTATCACCCATATAATGGGCGTTCTTGTCAAGAACCCCTGAAATCAGTAAATATTACAGAGTGTAGCCCTTCTTATCACCCATATAATGGGCGTTCTTGTCGAGAACCCCTGAAATCAGTAAATATTACAGAGTGTAGCCCTTCTTATCACCCATATAATGGGCGTTCTTGTCGAGAACCCCTGATATCAGTAAATATTACAGAGTGTAGCCCTTCTTATCACCCATATAATGGGCGTCCTTGTCGAGAGCCCCTGAAATCAGCCTAATTTTCCCAACCACAATAATACCACACATTTAAATAAACAGGTTCTCAAACTGTGGTTCTCAGGTCACGGCAAACAAACACGTTTGTTTGTGAGTAGATTAAATACACCAGAAACTCAATCCGGACAAATTGCGACTGAAGTTTGTTCGGATGAACGAAAATTCGGATTAAGTGGGAGACAGTTTATTTTCACAAATCTTAGATATCAGTTGAATGAATATCTTAATATCTACAGTTTTACGTTTACTGTTTATCTCTTTACAGTACTGTAACTAGTCTTAGTTACAGGAAAATACATTGTTTTGATTACAACATGTATATATAAATAATTTATTATAGATGTTGCCTAAAATTCTATTTTAACTTTGAGTTTGTTAACCAATTAAATATATTCAATTTTTATTAGTTTTCTTTTAACCCTCATTTTACGTACTTTGTGCTCCGATTATCCGGAGTTTTGGACTACTGGTGCCTGCTATAGTGGGATGTTACTGTTGTTTTGAAATTATAATACACCTTCAAATGTAATGATATATTTGTTTGGTTTATTTTTATTGCTGGTGGAATTACACGGAGACGGTTTCGATAATATTTCCTGTAACTAACCAACATAAAATAATGGTTTCAATAATATTTCCTGTAACTAACCAACATAAAATAATGGTTTCAATAATAGTTCCTGTAACTAACCAACATAAAATAATGGTTTCAATAATACTTCCTGTAACTAGCCAAGATAAAATAATGGTTTTCAATAATATTTCCTGTAACTAACCAACATAAAATAATGGTTTCAATAATATTTCCTGTAACTAACCAACATAAAATAATGGTTTCCATCGTTTATCTGCATGTATAAAATTTGTCAATTTTAAAAATTTATTTGCACGTATGTTTGTTTTATAGTACATTTTTCCGTTATTTCTCTTTCTTCTTTGATCTAAAACTAATCAAGAACTTTCGCTAAGAAAACCTCAACTTGTATTAACCAATACCCACTGCGGTGGCCGAATGGTCTAAGGTGTCGCGCTCGTAATATACTACACTGGTGATGAAGGGTGAATCGTGGTTTGATTCTCGTGTTGGGTGAACCGAGGGATGGTTTTCAACACTCCCTCCATACATATGTGGATACACTTGTCCTTAATCTAATCTTACTCGTTCCTAGCACATTAGCATATTAGGTACATAAATTCGTTTAGCCCTAATGGGTAGTGAGACGCCCAATAAAAAAGTAAAAAATAAACCAATATTTCCCGGGTTTGCTGATTATTTGTTTTATGAAAAGGGGTCACGAATAAAAAGTTTTTTAAGAAGCTGTGCTGTAGTTAGTAGAATGTTCAATATCCCCCCCCCCCTGTTTCTCGGTACTTGTCCCGCGAGAGCGGTATGGCTGTCCCGGGAGCTTCCCTTCATTAAGGTGGGTATTGTGCTAGGTCCTCCTCTGGGAGTAGAACCGTGCTCCCGCCGAGTGGATGTCCTCTCAAGCCACAGCGACAATAGTGGTCAGAGACAATGCCACAACAGCCTCTTGGGAGGACAATGGAACCTCCTCGCTGCACTTAGTGACGGCACCATGCATCTTGTCCCCTCTCGGAGGAACAACCACATATAGCACCTTGACACACTGCGTGCTCGCAACGCGTGTAGTCTATGTCGCAGGATGACCATTTTATCAGTGGCGTTTTCTGAGGACAGCTATTAAATAAGCATTATATAGCCATTTTTTACTACATGTATCGGTGTTTTATTTCCATTTCACCATTTTACTTTATTTTTTAAGGTTCTTTGGTTTGTTTAGACCAAATAAAATTATGGAAATGAAGTATTTAGGGAAAAAAATATTTTATATTTTAGCACCGCGTCTTACTACCCGTTCGGGTTATACGCTTTAAATACTAATTACGATAATGGATTAGGACTTGGGAAGGTTGAGTTAGAGGAAATGAACCCGCATTTGCGTGGAGGTAGAGTGTAAAACCATTTAGGGGAAACCACCCCCAGTTCATCCGACCGAGATTCGAACCTCGATCTCCCCGTCCTCAGCAGTCAAACTCTACACGACAAGCGCGTTAGCCAACTACGCCACCGAGGCGGGTAGGAAAAAGAAAGAAAGTCAGACCAAGAAATATATGGTAAGAGCAGTAGAGGAATGGAAGCATATATAATAGGAAGAATGGTGAAATAGAAGAGGAAGATGGAAATATTGTCATTGTATCTAAATGACCCTGCCACAGGCTGAAGCATACAATTACGATGATGATTATGATTATGATGATGAAATGGAGCAAAATATTATATTAGTGTAAGTCGCTACAGTTCCTACATTTACAGAATTTATATTTTTAAATGAGATGTTCGTATACAGTAAAAGATAGTACCGAACACGTCTACGTACTGAATTATTATTTGTACTGATAAATATTTTATAATATGTAGGAAATAACTATTTTGATGGGATATTGATTATTTTGAAGAGAAATTAGAGACTAAGAGGAACGGGCTTTAAATTTAAACCAGTGGTTCCCAAAGTGGGCTTTACTGCCTCTTGATATTATCACCTGGGAGGTAAGGGGGGTGATCTCTGACACGTGTTAAGTGACTTCAAACAAAACATGGGCAAACTTGTGTCGCTTCACCAATCCCAGCCATTGTATTAAGAACATAATTAACATTCAAGTAGTTACTAAATGTGCTGTATAAGATACTTGCTATGTAAGTAGGCAAGAAGATTACTCCTGACAAACGTGCAACCGTCATTTGGACTTTTGGCCATTATTTTGAATTTTAGTGGCCATTTTGAATTTTAGACATGTTTCGAAATATTCCAACACGTTACGACAGGTACTGACAAATTGCAAATTCAAGAAGGCTCCCAAAATGCAGGTTCGTAAATGTTCCCACAAGTCATTACAAGGTTGATTGATTGGTTGGTTGGTTGATTGATTGATTGATATGTCTGAGCATGTCTGGACACAAATAAATACGCTGGAAATTAAAGATGGCCTCTTTTATTCCTTACAATCCAATGTTTAAATCCAAGATGACTGCCAAAATTCATGATTGTAGCCCAACATCCGGACCCCATAGTGGTAATTTTCCCCTAATTTAATTTCCTTGTCTTCCCTTTATTCCCTTAGCACACGAATTTTGCGCAAAGACAGGCGGGGCAGGGAATCAAAGGGAAAGAAAAGGAAGAGATTCATAATCTTACAAGGAAATGCTGTCATAAAATCAGTTCGAACAATTTGATTTGCGGGGGTATTTACGTCAGAAATAAGGTAAGTATCATCAAAAAGTGATTCACCCTCAAAAACTGCTGTGTTAGGGGAAGAAAGAGAGAAAAATTATGAAGTGCATAGTATCGCAAGGCATTGTGGGGAGGAATGAGGGCGAGTTCCCACAGTGGTGTCTAGATGTTGGGTTACCATCTTGATATTTTGCAGCCATCTTGGATTTCAATATCAGACTGTAATGTATAGGTAAGGCCCTCTCAAATGCTAAACGTGTTCATACATGTCACCTGTCAAGCAATAAACCAGTCTCTTCGAGACCTGTCAGAATATGAACCAATCTACACAGGTTCTTTGGGAGCCCTCTTGAACTTACAACTTGTCAAGGCCTGTCAAAACGTATGGGAACATGTCAAAACACGTTGAAAAATACAAAATGGCTTTTAAAATTTAAAATAGTTTTCGCACGCGTGGTTTATTAAAAGTGGGATGGGAAGTAAGCTTTTTATCCTAAATATTTATTATTATTATTATTATTATTATTATTATTATTATTATTATTATTATTATTATTATTATTATTATTAGCACCGCGTCTTACTACCCGTTCGGGTTATACGCACTTACGCGAATGTGTAATGGTAGGGTGATTGTGAGATGAAATGGAGGACCTACATTTTAGCGTGGAATCCGAACCACGGTGGAGACCTGGCATTCCCCACATTCACAAGATGTCTTGTCAGAGGTGAAGGAAGTGTTTGGTAATCAGATAAATCTGTGCCGAGACCGAGGATTGAACCCCAGACTCCAGCACAGAAGTCTGACACCTTACCCCTAGACCGCCAGGTCACCTCCTAAATATTTAACTTTTAGATTTATAAAGAGGGTATCGATGTATAAAGTTTATCAATTTAGTTAAATTAACTAAACTCAATATCTCTTATAATTTCAAATAAATGTTTCATTAAAATTAATGTCACTGTTTTCAATGAGAGCGTGTTATTATTTTATGTGTCTAATGAAAACTGCTTTTCTTAATAGTGCTTTTTATAGATTAGGGAAGGGGACACTTGGGATGAGTTTATAGAACCAAGGGGGCGATCGCCCTTAAAGGTTTGGCAACCGTTGATTTAACTACAGTAGCCCCATGACTTCTTTGGTGCTGACTGACAGCTCACAGCTGACTTCTGACAGTCAACATTTAGGTATATACCTAAATGTTGACCATCAGACGTAATAGCTGCTAAACACATGTTTTTGCAGATCATATGGTTTGGCGTAGGGATACATAATTAGGTCTGATAACTTTTCAAAGCTGTCAGCTATCATCTGTGAACTGTCAGTCGGCACCAAAGAAGCCATGGGGCTACTGTAGTTGTATTCCTCTATTTTTGCAAGCAGAAAGTCAGCGCCGTGAGATAGATTGAGTAGGCAATACATTGTACTTCCTAGCAAAGAGGATAGCATAAGTCCGAGCAAGACTTGAGTACGAGAACAATCTATATCCATCTATTACTGGTTGACTGTGGGAATGAGAGCATGTATAGTCAGATATTTATCTTTTAGGGAAAAGTAGGGGAAGATAGAATAGGAAAGGCTTCATTTTTAATGCATTGACTATCTAATGTAGTTTTTGTAGTTTTACATATTTTTTCTATCGTTTAAGAAAATAACACACCGTAGTTTTTACACTCTTGAGGTATTTTGCTGCCACTACCATATTAACTGCCACCCTCTAGAGCAGTTCTCTTCTACCAAGAGACTTTTGTGGCAATATGACACAATTTTTATATTTAGTAGCACAAATCATAACACTCCCCCTCTCCCTTTGTGAAATATATTCTACCTACATTATTGCGTATCGATAATAATGTATTTAATATTTTAGTCATTATTATATTTCATACATAAAATGCCAAAAATTAATAAAGCTTGGGAAAGCGTGTTAAAATATTGTAAACGCAAAATAAACACAATACACCAAACCAGTTTGGCATGGCAAGAAGAATTTAAGAAAACCTAAGACATCCATAATTATCCATTTCCTCTTTGAATCTAACCGTCCAACAACCACCCACCACCATCACCTAGTGATACAGGACCTTCTCTCATTCACAGTCAATAAATAATGTATGGATCTAGATCATTCTCGAACTCGTGTCCTGCTCTGAACTACGCAAGCCTCTTTGCACTCGATCTATCTCCCGGCGCTAACTCACTTTCTACCATTCACTTCTCCTTTTGCATTTAAAATACAAATCTTTACCAGGATTCAAAATATTGTTTCAAATTTGGTTATTCAGTGTGTGATGTTGCTTGTCTCGATGCAAGGGACCCGGGTTGAGGCTCTAACTCGCCTGTTTTGGAAAAGTGATTGAAGCTTATAGAGAGTTCTAACATCATATCGTGTCACATGACGGACGGACGATAATCCACTGGTGGTACAGTCAGCAGAAGTTGTGTGCTTGCTCACGATCTAGTAATGCTTACACAAAGTAGCAACAAAACAAATAGGATTCTAATAACCAAAATGTTCCTCCCCGAGAACCTGCACGAGGTAAGGTTGGAAACGCCCGCCCTAGACCATTCAACCACCCAAGAGGGTAGTATGTAGGTTATTTTGGCACTGCGTCTCAATACCCGATCAGGTTATACGCTAGTGATCTTACGGATGAGCGAGGCTATATTTTAGAGGAAGTGTGACCGCATTTGCCTGGAGGTAAAATGGAAACGTATTCAGGAAAATTGATCCTCAGTACACCGACCGTGCCTCGATCTCCCCGTCACAGGCAGTCTAACCTACTGCAAGAGTAGCGCCTTAGACCATGCGGCCACAAAAACATTTAATATGTAAGTTGTATATTTTAGTACTATATCCGATAAAAATAAGATATCCATAGTTATTCTCTACCCACTTCGTACACATTTTTATATAATTTGATCGACAGTTTTATTATTTCATTACCTGTCTGCCATGGGTGCTCCTCTCTAGTATAGAGTATTGTCGATACGTGTGGAGCAATACTTTGGTCACTTTTTACCGTAAATCACGGATATAGCTGTTTTCAAACATTTGTGTGCATCTAGAACCACACCAAATAAAAATAGATTAATGTTGGCTAAATAGTAAACTATAATTACTACAAATTTAATTGAAACCAAATTATCTTTTACTTAATTTGTAAGCTTTATGTAGGCTAAAAATCATATTTTGGTTTTCATATTTAAAGAACCCGTTGAATAAAATAATGAACCTTTTTAAAAGGGAAATTCGAGCAGTTATTATAGCTTTTGTTTGGATATTATATCTTTATAATTTATGTTACTATAATTATCATAGAGTGTGGGGAATTCCAGGCCTCCACCGTGGTTCGGATCCCATGTTAAACTGTAGGTCCTGCATTTCATCTCACAATCACCCTACCATTACACATTAGTGTAAGTGCGTATAACCCGAACGGGTAGTAAGACGCGGTGCTAGTAATAATAATAATATAATTATCATAGCCAGTGGCGTAATTATAGGGTAGCATAATTAATATCTAAATATAGAACAATTTGTTTTAAAACAAATTCTGCTTAAAATTGTTTTCAATAAATTAATATGGTTCAATGGACACATAAAATCAATATTACATTAAGATTGAAGAGTTAGTTCCTAAATTACAATATTTATTGACTTGATTGTAATTTTAGAAAGATAGTGATTCTTGCTTTTATTACAATTTTAAATATAGTTAAAAAATTATGTACAAACTATAGAATTTGTGTTGCATGTTCACGAAATAGCTAAACCGCCTCTACAAAAACCTTAGAATTTCTCAGAGCTCAATTTGAGAACCACGGGACTAGACTACAATTAGGTAAACTTGTAACCTATTTGACCGAGTGGAGTGAAGGCTTATTTTTAACTCAAGTGTTTGGTTTTTTGGTTTTCATTTGTTTTCATTTGTTTTAGAAATTACTACAAAATGTGTCAACCTATTTTAATTAAATTTCATTGTTTTATTTATTATGAAATTTATTGTAAAACTGAGATCATAAACCCCGTGTCCAACGGTTGTTTTTTTATGAATATAGTTGTTATTTTAATTATAGTATTCATTTGTTTTCTATCTAACTTGATCACCAAGGAAATACGTATATCAGCTTTAAATCTAAGGAGAAGATATAAGAGATATTTCAACTTGAAATCTAGAGAGAAATTTTAATACTGTAACAACGATAAGAACATGGCATAATTATTAACATGACGTACATAGCATTTCATGAATACTTTTCAAACCATTACTTATTACCACAAATTAAATATATGTTTGTATCATTCTATGTGTGTGTGTGTGTGTGTGTGTGTGTGTGTGTGTGTGTGTGTGTGTGTGTGTGTGTGTTAATGATAATTGTAACTGTAAATATAACAAACTGG
>CABFVX010003589.1:47967-65669 GCA_902151425.1 Timema shepardi | reverse complement strand
GTGTGTGTGTGTGTGTGTGTGTGTGTGTTAATGATAGTTGTAACTGTAAATATAACAAACTGGTGCTTTATTTGGGTGGTTAGCCCGTTGTGCGTCTCTCCAGGCCTCGTAACAGAATATGTGTCAACTCGCCCGTGCATCTTACCCAGATAGCGTCCTCTTGACCCCAAATTCAACGTCTTCCTGCATCACGTTCTCATTTATCATCATTCTTTCTTCTTATTATCCTACCTCTTCCAAACCACCATTCAGAAGTTGAGGACTAGGAAAACTACAACGGAAAAATATTCATTCCATACCCAAGGCTTTATTCTTTTCATTCTACTTTTTTTTTTATCTTTACCATTCTAGTTTCAAGTTGAATAGAAGGAAAGTATGGAGATGAGCGGGGGGGTGGCGTGGAGGGGGTGTACCATATTCACCGAGGAAATATAAATTTAAAAAGGAGATGATTTTGTAAGAAAAATGTGCAGTAGCGCTATTGTACGTAAGCATGGTTAAAGTGGTTACTGGGAGGAGCCATTGGTTTCTGTGCGGACGTAGTCTTACTTCGATCAACAAAACAATAACTGCATAACTTCACTCTTTTCGTTTATTTGACTCTTTTTAAGGTGGAATAGTAAATATTGCGAGGTAAATGCAGTATTTGTTCAGATTTTATAGAAACATTCATTTTGGACAAAACAGATCAAACATATCCAGTATCGGCCTAGAATTTCATTTTATTCTAATGGTGATATCAACAGTTGTTGAATATCTGTCAAGGATGTTTGGAATGGGATGAGAACTTTTCTCTTCATTTAAAATGTATCTCATCAAATTATAATATGCACATAGCAACTATTCAACAACTGTCGATATCACCATATTATGTAGAAAATTAAACTCTATATTTATATTGAAGAAATATATATATTTTTTGCCAAATAAAGGTTTGCTATGAAAACGGTAAAAATACTAGCACTCTTTTACATCCCATCTTGAGACCCTCGACTCCCCAAAGTTTTATGAATATTTTTTAAAAATGTGTCCCTTGTGGATACCTTTCTTCCTCTGTTCAACATTTCTTACTTTTAGCACCAATGGAGGAAAACACAAACCAATTTTAATATATTAAAATGGAAAATAATTGTGATACATGTAGTGAGTAGTTTTCGGGGCTTGATAGGGCAATATGACCTTGAACATGCTTGTAAACATCCTTGTCGATTAGGGGCTAAAATGCTTGTGCGCCAACATATAGACCGTTTTCTGTAGGAAGGGTAATATCTGAGTATGAAGAATTATAGTACGTTTTCGTTAGGAAGGGATAATGAGGTGGTGGTTTATCAGTTCACGGCGTGGTTTCTTTCTTTATTGTCGATCGGCGCTCAGGAAGGGTTATTTCCCCGCCACGTCCCATACATGTCGATTATTGTTAATTAATTGTCGATTATCGATGAGGGGGCGTTGGAGTTTAAAACCCTGAATAATTAATATTTCCGGCCCTGACTTTCTAGAGCATTTGGAACCCCCAGTTCAAGCTCTGTCCGCTCCACACCCCCTCGAGGCCCCCCCTGTTCCCCTGCCTAGTCTAAACACTCACATCCTCTCCACATCCTTGTGCTTGTTGCTGTGTGTACGACCATGCCTGTGCGTTGGAAATGGGAACCCCCCTAGAGTATTGATGATTGTTAATTAATTGTCGATGATCGATTATTGATTATCAGTGCACGGCGCGGTTTCTAACGTAGACAGTGAATAAAACACAGATATTACAAATATAAATATATATTTATTATACACTTGACGCATATATCCTGCCTAGTCTAAACACTCACATCCTCTCCACATCCTTGTGTTTGTTGCTGTGTGTACGACCATGCCTGTGCGTTGGAAATGGGAACCCCCACCTGGACGACAGCTCGAAATGTTAGTAGAAGTAGTCGTTAATATATCACTACGCCAACAGCTGACATATATCACTTTGGATGACTGTAATATATTAATGTGATAGTTAACCACGGTAATTTAAGGCAATATTTGAGGACGGACACAAAGTTTATTTATAGTTTTATTTCACTTAAAAAATACACCACTTTCACAAAAAAACTTCTAATGAACATAGCTTCAAAATGGCGACCGACGAATCTAAGCCATATGATTGAACATAACGGTAAACAAGTTTTTTACAATTATGCAAACACACAGTTGATGACAATATTTTATTCAGTTAAATACGATAAAATAATTATAAAATCATTTATTGTATGTAAAAAAAAATACAAGAATTTTCTCTTTTCCAAGTAAATGCGATGCCTGCACTATATTAAACATAATCAATAACGTTCCAAAACAAAAAATAAGTACTTTAATTATGTTTAAAATATTGTTTCGAGTCGGATGAAATAGTAAGAGAAAACTTAAGTTTACGTTATTTTAAATGTAATATATAACAGGTAATTAAAGATCTTTACATTTATAACAAAACTATGGTCTTTTACAAGTGTTGGCCACCCGAAACCTAAATATATATATATATATATATATATATATATATTCGGACTGCCATCCAGGTAAAAACCTATCGTGAAAGGAATATATACTATAGTCACTAGTTTGTGTGCTCTCTCTCCTCCCAAATCACCGTTATTTCGCCAGCCTAACAAAATATTTTGTTGGCTGTTCGTTTCGAAAAGGATGCCATGTGTTGTAAACATGTTCACTGTCAGCATACAGCTTATAGCAGGGAAATATATATATATATATATATATATTATATACACATGCATTATAAATAACAGGGGACACTATAGTGTTGCTTTAACCTATTAATAAAAAAAAGAGAAAATCCTAAATAATTTAGCAACGCGTCTTACTACCCGTTCGATGTATACGTTTAAAAACCCTACTGAGCCAGTGGTGGAGTCCCGGGTTCGATTTCCCCCTGCATAGGTGAAACTGTGGGTTTAACCTTTCATGCAATACAAATAATTCTAGGAGAGTTTACTGTAATATTCGGTAAATTCAAAATAATTATTGTAAGGTTTTCTTTAACAACTTGATGAAAATGATATACTGCTAATATTCTAAACAGGCAGAGTCACATATTCATACGTCAAGCCATGTGATATACAATACATATAGAAGTTTTGCCAGAATCCCGTAGAGGGTTGTGACGATCCCGGGGCCGATTTCCAGACATGGGTGAAAATGTGGGTATATTCTTTCATGGGCTGTATTTTGTGGTATCAATTTAACGCGTATGTTATAATTGAAATGGATGGTGAAAATGGAGGCATGCCGACAACCATCGAAGCCGCATCGCCTCGGCGCAAGGGAGAAGGTGTTCGAGCCCCGAGGCAGACGGGGATCCTCCCGCAACCCGTGGCCGGCCCGTCTTCGGCAGAGTAGTGGCCCTGTAAATCAGGTAGGAGGAGCGTTGCCCCGAGGTGTCCCTCTCCGATTCGTAGAGGAGAAAACAAAACAATTGAGGCATTTCTTTTATACCGGTGAAGTTATCGTACATCTTGGTGCTCCGGCTAGCGATCGTGACGCATTAAGCTGGCTTGAAGAGCAAATTACGGCTTTGCTCAATCAGCTGCAGGACCACGGTGTCAGTGCAGATGACCACGTCGGCTTACTTTTGAGTAGCAGTGACTACGCTGAACCCTGTGTACGTCTCATTTAGGCGAGCAGACCAGTTAGACGCTCGAGCCGTGCTCGATAACGTAAGTCGCGTGTTACAGAGTAATAGTTTGTTCTTGAGTACGGCACCACTGTACGTTAAACTCGGCCATTTTAAGGAGCCTCGCGGAAGTGCACGTTATTATGATAAACTCTCTCCCGCTAGCACATATAGCCGTAACAACAAAGGAATCATTACTATTCAAAATGGCGACGATACACTTTGCCTTGCCCGTGCATTGGTCGTCGCCAAGGCTATATGTGATGTTAAAAGATAACTAGGATGCATGGACGTGAATACCTTTAGCCACATAAATAGAGGCCGCAATATTCAAAAATACAAAACAGAAGATTTATGCCATGATGCCCATGTGAATCTTTTGAAAGATGGTGGGCTAACCGAGATGAAACTATTTCAAACATACCTCTCCGAATATAAAATCAAGGTGTTCAGGGAGAGTCAGGGGAGGAAAGTCATATATGAGGGACCTGCCCCTCCCGAACCATCCTTTAAGGGCCACCTTGATTTGTATTTTCACGACGATAAGCAAAATCATTTTGACGTCATATCATCCTTGACAGCTGCGTTTAAGTGCTCGTACTTTTGCCGCGAGTGTCGTGTGCCGTTCAACACAAAGAACGAGCACCAATGCGAGTCCGCGTGCAAAAAGTGCTACGCTAAAGGGATTTATAGTAGAGGCCTATCTGTGGTCTGTAAAGACTGCGGGCGTTGGTTCACAAACCAGATGTGTTTTGATAACCATAAGCATCCCACTTTTTTAAGAGGTCACATGTCGGTCTGTGATGTCAAAAAGGTTTGCGAGGTATGAGGGCAATATTTCAGTTTAGAAAGAGCAGACTATTCACACAGCTGTTATGAAACATTTTGTAGAGTATGCGAGACCCATCGTCCTTTTGGCCATTTCTGTTATATGAAGAAGGCCCAATGCAAGCCGTCACTGGGAAAGAGTAGTTTCATGTTTGTATTCTATGATTTTGAATGCAGGCAAGAAACTCTTCAAGGTGCGGCCGGCACGTACTTACACGAACCTAACCTATGTGTCGTACAGACGAGTTGCAAGGCCTGCTTTCATATAGATGCAAATGACCATCATTGCAGAGAATAAGGGGGCGATAGGACTCGCATATTCAGGGGTGATGCCACAACGGCCCAAATTTTTGGAATTCTCGAACAGATTAAATCGTAAAAATTTAAAGTCATCACCCTCCTAGGTCACAATGCAAAAGCCTATGATGGGAATTTCATTTTAAAATACATGATGGAGGTGAAAAAATGGACTCCAGATCTAATAATGAACGGTGTGAAAATCATGTCCATGCGTTACGGCCCGCTCCACTTTATTGACTCTCTGAACTTTCTCCCCATGTCGTTGTCCAAGATGCCAAAAACTTTCGGCTTGGACGAATCTTTGGCCAAGGGACATTTCCCCCACTTTTTCAATAAAAAAAGAAAACGCGGGGTATAGGGCTCCCTTGCCGCCAAAGGAGGACTGCGGCGTCGTTGAGATGTCTGCAGAGGGAAAGGAGCACTTTGAGAAATGGTATGACGCGTTGGTCAAAGATAATTATGTCTTTGATTTTAAACGCGAGTTGGAGCTGTATTGTATGAAAGACGTAGAGATCCTGCGGAAGGCCTACCTGAAGTTTAGAGACATAATCGTGGAGAAAACCAAGGTGGATCCTTTCAGAGAGGCGTGTACGATAGCCGGAGTGGCCATGTTGGTTTACCACCGAAGTCACCTTAAGGAGAATACCGTGGGTATTATCCCTAACAGTGGCTATCGGTGCGCAGACCAACAGTCGCACGTCGCTGTACAATGGCTCTGCTGGGAGGCCCACCAACGCGGTGTCTCTATTCTTCATACAATTAACGGCCGTGAGGAATATGTGTTAGGGCGACGTGTAGACGGCGTTGTTGAAACTGGAGATACCACCACCGTCTTTCAGTTCCGGGGCTGTTATTGGCACAGGTGCCCTCTCTGCTACCCTGGCAGGACCACCCCCATCAAAAACAGCCACCACGAGACCATGGAGACGCGCACATTTTCAAGTACAAAAAATACCCCGTCGACCACCCCAAAATTCACTTGGAACCAAATTGTCCGCCTATAGATAAAATAGAAGGCATAGCCAAAGTTACAGTGACGCCTCAGCGGGATTTATTCATGCCCGTATTGCCTACACGGATGCACGATAAGTTAATGTTCATATTGTGCAGGAAATGCGGGGAGGAGGAGAACCAAGGCGCGTGTCGGTACAACGAGAAAAAAATCGCTGGTTGACAGGTGTCTGGGTGATTGACGAGATCCGGAAAGCCGTTGAGAAAGCCTACACCATTGAAGCCGTTGAAGCAGTACACGAAGTGTGGGAGTACAATGTATCTGTTTACAATCGTCAGACACGTTCTGGCGGTCTGTTCCACGGGTACATTGATACTTTTTTGAAAATCAAACACAAAGCCATCGGTTAGCCAGAGTGGTGCACCTCAAAAGAGGAAAAGTTAGCATATATTCAAAATTATGAGAAAAGAGAGGGGGTAAAACTCTATTTCGACTCAGTTTGTAAAAACTCCAGTCTCCGCACGCTGGCTAAACTATTTTTAAATTCGCTATTGGGAAAGTTTGGGCAAAGACCCGATTTACCACACGTAGCCGTTGTCAACGACTATCAGAGCATCCACAAGTACCTGACGGATACTTACATCACCGTGGACAGCGTCATAGACGTTAATGACGATGCTATGTTCCACAATTACAAGGATGCGCGTGACGCGTTGCGCCCTAACCCTAACACGAGTGAGGCGGTGGCATGTTACAAGACTGCTATGGCTAGGTTGCACCTATACAGCATCCTTGAACCATTGGGGGACCGCGTTTTGTATCACGATACAGATAGCGTTCTATTCACTGAACGCCCCGACGATTGGAGTCCACCGACTGGAGACTTTTTAGGTGACCTCACCAACGAACTTCAGGATTACGGTCCGGGAAGCTACATTAACGCCTTTGTATCTGGCGGTCCCAAGAATTACGCGTACCGAGTTTGTGTCAGTGGCGACGCTGCCAAAACAAAAACGGCGTGCAAGGTTCGCGGGATCACCATAAGCTACGGCAACCGGAAAGATGTTAATTTTGAAGTTTTGAAAGCGATGGTCACCGAACAGGCTGCGGAACGATACATACATATACCGCACAAAATTGTAAGAAAAGGTCTTGCGACTGTATGCACCATTTCGCAGAGTAAAGTCTACAGGCCGGTGTACACCAAACGTCGGATAATAATTGATGATTATAACACTTTGCCGTTTGGGTATCAGAGTCCTTGTAAACGCGCTCGCCACGACTAAAAAGTTGATCATTTAGACGGGCTGAATCATCATCTTTTATTTTAGACAGTTCCACCATTTTTCAAAGATTTACTTTATTCAACCGTTTTTTTTTTTTTTTAGCTGCGAGTGCCATCCTCCACCTACCTGATGTTTTCTAGTCAAATATTTATTTGACTGTACATATCAAATCATCTTTAGTATAGAGGCCACTATGTAAATATATAAAAAAAAATATTGTAAATAAATATTGTAAAAACTGTTATGTTTGTGTTTTAACGTCTACACCCTCTCTCTCTCCTGCTCCGTCTCAACAATGTTGCAATCTCCAGGAAAGTTTCATAGTACCTAAGCAAGGCACTGCCTGTATACTTGTTTGAACACCAACTTTCCCTCCATGCATATGCGGGTACGCTATCACAAGATGTGACTTAGCATGTATCTGTTTAGGTGAACTAGACACCTGATGACAAATTAAAAAAATAACTAGATAGATTGAAGTTCGAACATTGGCCTATCAAGCTGAGGCTATTTTCCACCTCTCCCTCCAGAATACAGTGTGGCTTAGGTGCAGTTCTGAGGAGCATGTGACTATGATTATTATAACACACATTAGTATAGTCTAACGCCACTTCTTTTGTATTGCGTAATATTAATATATTAAATGCCTTCCTGGTTGGCGGAGATCTGGTTTCAAACACTTCCACCGCCAAAAGGCTGAACATATTCTAGGCTATTTATTTAAATCCTCAATTAGCAATCAACATGCCCGGGGGACATCATCAGCGGCGCTTGTCGACTTTATCCGTCACAGGGATTCGACCCCCGCTCCCCCCCTACCATCTACCACCTGTTCTGTGCTCCAGAGTCAAACATAGATTCTCTCACCTAAACGCCAGATATCATAAGGTGTGCTGAACAGTGTAGTAGGTAACAGAGTTTATATTCTTAGACACTTAGGAGTTAGTAACTCTTGTTGCCAACTGTTCATCTCCTAGATACGTTAATGTTTATCTCTCAAAACGGTCTATAGTTAGGCCCTCCAAGGGACCCCTGACCAAGCTCACTCGATGGCCACAGGGTTCAAACCCTGGACAGGACCATAAAAATCTAGAGAAGAGTGTTAATTAATCGGGAGTCTCTGTGAGTACAAATCCACACCATAGATTCCTTCATCAGCGCCGGGGAGATTTTCCATATTCTCTCTGCGGGTACACCTTACCTTAAGAGCATATAGCTACTTTACCTGCGGTCAGTATCTATCACCTTCTCCACTGGTAGCGTAGTCTAAGGCGTAACAGGGAGGTCGCGGGTTTGATTCCCGAACATTATATGTGTCAAACGTAGACCAAAGGTAGGGTGAAAATGCGGGTACATTTTCCGTTCTCATACCTGGGGCTCATTATTGAATACCGTGTGGCTTAGAAATAGACAACTTATAGGTGTATAGAAAGATAGCTGTTGACAATTTTTTTTAAACTAGATAGGTTGGAATTCGAACACTGACCCATCAAGCTGAGGCTATTTTTTCAACTCTCCCTCCAGAATACCGAGTGTGAACTTGTCACCTTACCTTAAATATTATTTAGGTGTTTTCCAGGATCAGCGGGGAGGAGGTTGAAATCGAATCCATGCCTGATAGGGGGTTCAAACATTTCCACCGCCAAAGGCTGAACATATGCCAAGATATTTTCAACTCTCACTCCATGCAAATTCTGGTACACTATCACAAGATATTGAATAACGTGTGTGAACTTGTCACATTACCAACAACATATTCTTACTAGTTTTTTTATTGACAATCAGCAAATAATTTACAAACAGTGATATTATTTAGGTCTTTGAGTACTCTAGACAGACGACTCTGGCGATGGGTACTCTGGTGAAGGCGTCGTGAAAGGTGTTGGCGGTTGGTGGAAGGGTGGTGTTGTAGGCCTGGACGACCCTGCCACAACGTCCCCTTTGCGGAAATTGTAAACAACACATTCCAAATCACACAGGTAGGTCTCCTCGATTCTCTCGTAGGGTAGTACTTCAGTCGCTCTTATCGTGTGTAAGGTAGAGTCGCAAAACTCTTATGTAGTCTCGATCCTGTGGTACACCTCTGTCGTGGTTCACAACTTTGTATATTACATGTCTGTCGCTCACATCCACACTGTGAATATTTTCTGCCGTCATATAAGCACACCCCGCAATAGTATGACCCACAAACGTTAAATTAATATAGCCGGCTCTAAGCATGGTTAGCGTAACTGACCTCTAAACGTGCTGGATGATTTGTAGGGTCTACTGTGCAATACGTTGCCGATACACGACTACTTGACTTTTAAACGCGTTCAAAGTTAACAACTGTGGGTGAACCGGGTTTTAATCCTGCGCAGGTAAATAACAGTTTTTCGTTATTAATGTCGCATATGTCTTCATCTGTTAAGAGTACCGAAACGACAGGGTAAAAATACACAAAACTCACCATCTATGATAGGCTATTAGACGTCTCCCGAACTTTGTATCGACCGCTTTTAATCTATCCACCTAGTACTTTTGGTCGACGATTAGATCACTCGATTTTAAGGTCTGCACGGCGTCAACAATATTTATCAACACTGTAACTTGTCCATCTTGATCCGCTCTACAAACGCTTATAAATAGACGACCAAGCAGGGTGCCCCCTTTATATCCCAGATCGATGTTAAATTGATGATTTAGTCGCTCGTTTTGTTATTCAACGGTTCCTCAATAACTAGAGAGGGCAGGCTTTGATTTACCGTACAACGCCCATAATCATCAGGAATGGTCATGTTCAAGGTCATGCTCTAGGGAAAACCCAAAAGTACAGAGCTTGCACACACACTCTTACCGTCATGCCCCTAGAAACCGCGCCGTGCACTGATAATCAATCATCGATAATCGACAATTAATTAACAATCATCAATAATCGAGGGGGGTGGGAGGGGGCTCCCATTTCCAACGCACAGGCATGGTCGTACACACAGCAACAAACACAAGGATGTGGAGAGGATGTGAGTGTTTAGACTAGGCAGGGGAACTGGGGGTTCCAGGGTTTTAAACTCCAAAGCCCCTTCAACATTTCTGGGTGTGGAGCGGACAGAGCTTGAACTGGGGGTTCCAAATGCTCTAGCAAATCAGGGTCGGAAATATTATTCAGGGTTTTAAACTCCAACGCCCCCTCATCGATAATCGACAATTAATTAACAATAATCGACATGTATGGGACGTGGCGGGGAAAGAAACCTTCCTGAGCGCCGATCGACAATCAAGAAAGAAACCGCGCTGTGCACTGATAATCGACAATTAATTATCAATTAGCAATTAGCAATCATCAATCAACATGTCTGGGGGGCTGAAGGTGTCACATGTAGGATGCTCGGGGCGGGTGGTATGATAGGGTTTTGAACGGAAGCGGGGTTCCAACCCCACTTATCCATTCATACCGAAAACGTACTATATTTTTTCATACTCAGATATTACCCTTCATACACAAATACGGTCTTATATGTGGAAGCACAACCATTCTCGCCACTAATCGACAAGGATGTTTACAAACATGTTCAAGGTCATATTGCCCTATCAAGCCCCGAAAGCTACTAATGAGTCAGGGTGGAGAGCGGTATGATTGAGAGGAAATGTATCCACATTTGAGCTGAGGAAATAAAATTAAATGAAACCCCAGCAAGCCCAGTAGAATAATGTAGCCACGACCTCCCCCAACAAATCAAACTTAAGCTTGACTTTCAGTCCACGTGCTTACCGAAGGGGGATTATTTGCTTACTTTCACTGACACAAATCCATAATGCTAGATTAAAAAAATACAAGTTGTGATGAAATGTCGTTAGTAATATCCTAAACAAAGGTTAGTACCCGCCCAAACTAGCTTAGCATAGGATAAGCAGAACCGACAAGAGTCAGCTCAGCGTCAAAGTAGTCGACAACATGTGTAAGAGGTTCTTGTTCGGTGCCACGTGGTGCTGTCGAAGATGTGTGTTATTTGCAAGCGGGTTTGTCCTGTTTTCTAACCTGGTACCTACCTAGTTGACAGGACTGGGCGTGTAAAATTATGATTAGGCCTACTAGCTTTGGTTGTTAAGTTTTCTTAGTATGTCTAGCAACAAGGCTATTAATGATTTAACCTAAAGGGTAAGACGAGGCTGATAAAGAGGAAACGCATGGCATTTGCTCAGAGAGAGAGAGTCTAGAAAAGGTAGGAAATAACCCCCAGGGATCAACAGACAGATTTTAGTCTGACCTAGTCAAAAGCACCCTACGTTATAGCGGGATCGACGCCTTAAAAAGTGGGACCAATGGTGTGGGTTAAATTAGATTAGTTTCTAGGTCATGTGTTAAAAATAAGTGTTCATTTAGGGCTTGTTGAATCAGGTATATTAATATATATGGAATAGCATAATTTTAAAAGGTGTTCACTTGTAAAGATTTTTTTTTAACCTAAATCCTGCAATAAAGCGTGGATTCGAGCCGTTTTGTATAACATTTCTATAGCGGACAGTTTGTGTGAGCATGACTGTACTTCATGGTTGTTGAGCAAGCCGGATTTACCTTGACGAAGTTTGCCCAGCCTGGATACATCTCAGGTTAAAAAAAAAGCATAACCTAAAAAGAACTTAAGGAATAAAGAACCATAACATGGACAGCAGAATCCTCGCGAGCAGGGCTGCTCAAGACTCGTTTATGTCCTTAGATAACTCGGTAGCACGTCTGCCCTCACTGCATGGTGTATACTCAACTTTATCAATGAAATTACCGTATTTTTCCCTGATCCTCTCTGATAATTTCCTAAAATTTCCGACTCAAAAGTATGTCACACCCTTCTACCCCCTTCCCATGTTTTTTATTAATCTTTTTATGAATAATAATAAGAAGTTTAAAAATTTAGAGAAACAATTTTTTTATTTGTACTAACATAGTCTACTAAGAATTATAAAATATATTACACAGCTTCAAACAAAAGAAGACAGTTTGGATCACATTATAACTTACTGATTATTATATTTCATATTTTGAGTAAAACATTTTCCCGGATTATTTTTTAATTTACCAAATTTCCTACCAATTTCCGGTTTTTCCCGACCACTTCGAATTCCCGACTAATTCCAGTTTTCCCGGATTTTTCGGGATGATAGAACCTCTGGTCCACTAAGTTAAAGAATCTGTGGTTCCATTCCCGACACTACCGAAACCTTTGTTTATGAAATAAAGATATTTTTTCCCTCTTTACCAGTGATGAATCAATGGTACCTGTGATAAACACGATAGTGAGTAGGTCGTGTTCCTATACAACCAGTTGATTCAAAAAGTGCACGTTAAGTAACACTACTAAAATATGTCTTAAGGCGTAAGGATTTGTTTAGTGGCCGGTAGCAAATAAGGTATAAGCAAACTACTGTGTAGCACTACGCATCAGCTTTTCCAAATTGAGATTTGGCCATTTTTATTTTACTAACAGTTTTACCCGCACGGTTAAGCATCACCAAAACTATATCAAATTAGAACGATCAACATCCAGCTGCCCACTTTTTGATAGTTCCTCGTTGAACAATCCTGAGCTAAATATGGCAACCACAAACCATGTTAGTTAATAAATTAAAATATGATGAATAACATTACCTTTACTGAGTGCAAAAACAAAAACAAACGCAAACCATTAACAACGCAGTATTCATCTAAGCATGATAAGAAAATAAGATAAACGAACTAATATACATTGTTACAGAAATGTTGAAAAAAAGCATCACATTTCACAAAAAAGCATAAATAAATCATTTACTACGTTAAAGAAATATATTGGATATCAGCATCATGGTTTTCCAAAGAGTCTCACGGTTCGCAGAACTATGTCGCCAAAATGTATTTATTTTATTTAATATGTCGCTGCTAGAGAGGTGCTAATTTATCCTTCGGTTTTTATATTTGTTGTCGCCACAATGATTGTTTCACTTTAAGATAATCTTTAGTTTCTGTATTAGTTTATTTTTAGATTATTTTTTTTGCTACCTATACAAAATTCAAATTTTCTATCATATGTTTTTTCTACTAGCCATTTCCGCCTCCTATTTTTAAATTCCAAGCTTTTCACCTTAACTTTTTGTGGAGTTGTTCTTTTACAACTTTGGCAAATTTAAATTTTCTTCGATGCCAAAAAGATGATTTTATAATAATTTTGGAAATATTTTAAGTGACTAGACCCCAACCCTACCCCAACACCCTTTTTCAGCTCCCACATTCCCATTTTGAAATTTAAGATTTATGTGATTATATCTTATAGTTACGGTTCATTTACTTGCTTAAATTTAAATTGTAAGCAACACCGAAAAGTAATGTTATATAATAGTTGTCTCAATTTCGAGTTCTTCCATTAACTGCGCTTTAATTTTGAAAAATAATATGTCCAGACCTCAATTGGTTCTCCGGGAAGTTCTATTGACTAAAAGTTGAACTTTAATTTTAAATCACACTATAAAGAGCTTTTGATATTTGTTTTAGGAATCTTCATCAATTACTGCTTCTTCATATTGAAATTTAATTATCAGTCCTTAATGGTTGTCTGGGTTGGTTCTTATACCCCCGTGACAAATATGAATGTTCTATCATACTGAAAAGTAATTATTATTTTAGTTTTGTAAACTTTGAAACCCCCTTTCCATTCCCCTTTCTAAATAGTATATATTTAACATTTTTTTTGTAATTAGGGTAATCCCTCTACATTTCTAACCATTAAAAGGTTTATTTTCTTTTTACTTAACCCTCGCCCCCTCCTCCCCTATTCTCTCCATTTAAAATCTTCAGACCATGTTTCAAGTTTTCTCTCTGTCTGTCTGCCTAATTTTAATTTTTTTACCTCATCTAAAAAAATTCAAATTGTAAGACCCATATCTACGAGCCCCATTTTGAAATTTCCCGATATTATATTTTCTGGTTGTATGGGGGCAATCCCGCTACCTTCCTACCAAGCGAATACGGTAAATATCACACAATGCTGACTGTCCCACAGACTCTTCAGTTTATTAATTAGTTGAAACGGTGGAGACGGACAAGTGTGTAGTGTGTAATATAAGCATTTCAGATCATGCCCTCTCCCCTGAATTGATTAACAAAGGTATTTCAGATCATGCCCTCCCCTGTAAGTTATTAGCAAAAACATTTCAAATAATACACTTCCTGTAAGTAACTAACAAAGGGAGTGTTCAGATAATCCCTCCCTGTAAGTAATTAAGGTAGTTCATATAATTACCTCCCCTGTAAGTGATTAGCAAAGGCAGTTCAAAGCATGGCCTCTTAAGTAAGCAAGCTATTAAGTCAGTTCTTCTTCACCTCTATATTTTTATCAGCAATGAAAATATTCGTCCTGTTTGTAAATTCCGATAAAACTAAGTTAGAACAAAAGACCGCCCAACAGAGAGAACGCAATCTTGATAGATTTTGCTCCAAACGTGTCGATGGCCTATAAAACGATTGACGTTAACTAGGCTACAGCACACAATTCGCAGTTAAAACTTCCAGAACTCGTAAAAATGGTTACGACCGCGACTTTCGTCTCCGAGTGTATCGGATGGCAAAACGTGGAAACCGAGCCTTGCGTGGAGGGGTGAAGGGGGTCTTTGACTGCAAGAATAGTTGAGAGCGTTAGCATGTCAAACTGGTGATTGGTGCTTGCTTGATGTGAGACGCTGGGGTAAATGGGTTCAGCTTTACCGACGGTACAACACGTGCATTTGCACGGGGAGGCAAAAATGTGGGTAATAGAAAAATTATGTATTTAAAATCACGGGGGCAACAGAAATTCCTTCTTCAAATTCCCTGACTTTTCCAGGTTTTCCATATAATTTTTGTTATTTTTCCCCGATCATGTTTTACCCGTTTGTTTAAGTGTTGGCCAATATGTATGGCTCGATTTTCAATGGCACACCTGTTTGAAATGATGTCTTGCGACCTGCACTGGTAGCACGTTGACAAAGGTGTCAGTCCCAGTGATTGGGAGGTGCATGCGCATATGCACGTAATTTGTTTTAAGATTAGCAAGGAACGAATTTGAACAGTGGAGATATACAATATTGTTGTTACTTTGTTTTGTGTTAATTACTTATGCAAGTGAATACGTAATGAAATACATGATCGGATACCACCTCGTGAATTTGATTGAGCCCTCCCATTCCATCTAAACCTAAACCAAGTTTACACACATGTGCATTAGATGACCTTGGTTCAGGTTAAGAAAATAATCAAAGCAACACATTGTGTTCGAAGGTTATTATAAGTTCACATTATCTGTAATTGCCATAATATACAACAATGGATATGAGTTAACAGAAAAAAGATTAATGTTTCTCTTGTTTTGATAAAATAATGAAAATGCCTAATTCCCCCCCTCCCCCTGTTTCATGGTCAAATTCCCTGACTTTTCCAGGTTTGTAGCCACCCTGAAAAAACTATATATATAAATATATTATTCCTTCCTTGTCGGGGCTTTCTCCAAATCCCATAAAATAACGTAATTGTCAACCCTTTGTAAGTCATAATTCCATACTGACGGGTTGGCAGCACTGGGGGGACACAGCTGATGAGCTGAATGTTCAGTTTTTCTTAGTGCAAATCGTTAAGTTGATTTTATGCAAAGCTATGGTGATCATTGTTTTAATTTCTTGTTTTGCTTGTTTTACATCAATACAGTGGTCCAGTAATAAATGAATCATACATGGTTTTGTTTTGATTATTAGGCTTTAAAATAAGTTTTAGGTTAACCTGCAAATATTTATTTATGTCTGATTAAAAAAACAATCAAAATATAAACAGAAAGATTAATTTTTTTTAAAATCTAATTGGTAAAGTCAACTTTTCATTTTTGATTCCGGTAGAGCTTATCGTTTTCTTTTGAAATCCACCAGCGTATTTTTTTAAAGGGTGAAAACCCTCAAAATAGCGGTAGTCTTTCCTAAAATAAAAAAATGATAGATTAAATAGAAAAGCTATTTTATTTGATAGTTACGGTTATAGCCGTATCTGAATATCATAGTCTTAAAATTGAAAAATGACACCTGGACATGAGAATCAATCTCGGGACCTCTGAATTGACGTAATAAGCCACAGGTCCTGGGCTCATTCCCGTGTCAAGGTGTCGTTTGTCAATATAAAGAATATAAAATAAAAAAGGGCAATTTTCTCAAAATCATATTTATATATGTAAAAATATTATATATTTGTGAAAATTATTAAAACTACTCTAAATATCGAGAGATAAAGCAAGAGAGCATATTAGTAGGTATTTTCCGGGAGAGCAATATGATTTTTCTTCGTGTCTCAAGTCGTTCACTTTATTAAAACATCCCCCGGCAATTTGAGGTCCCCCAATGATATTCTATGGGATGTATTCAAATCTTAAAAAAAGTGTTGTTAGAAAATCTACTTATTTTAATATTAGGAAAAAACCACCTTCATTTTGTATATTTGAGCTTTTATTTTATTTTGCGGGGTGTGTGTGGGGTGGGGAGGGGGAGATGAGGTTGGGTCACCAGTTTTTAAGTTTTCACACAGGGAGACGTAAAGCCTTAAGCCGGCCCTGGCTGGGTTCAAATAACGCTTTATACGTACACAAATGTATGTGCATTTTCTTTCCAGTCACTATGATAAAAACATTATTTATTAAAATTGCAACGTAATGTAATAATATTTTTAGACACTTACACATTCTGAAAATGTGTCACTATGAAGGAGTTAAAGGATTTCAGACTAGAATAATATTATTATTATTATCACCGCGTCTTACTACCCGTTCGGGTTATACGCACTCACGCTAATGTGTAGTGGTAGGGTGATTGTGAGATGAAATGAAGGACCTACAGTTTAACGTGGAATCCGAACCACGGTGGAGACCTGGCATTCCTCACATTCACAAGATGTCTTGTCAGAGGTGAAGGAAGGGTTTGGTAATCAGATAAATCTTTGCCTGGACCGGGGATTGAACCCCGGCCGCCAGCATAGAAGTCTGACACCTTACCCCTAGACCACCAGGTCACCCACTAGAATAATAAGCTATTGGGTTGTGCGATCCAGTTAGATTTTGGTGAGATCATATTGGGCCATTAAAAGATTACCTTACACCAGTACAATTTAAAATTATTGTTGAGAGACTTTTTTTTAGTTTCTTCTTCCTATATAGTAATCGAATTCTCGCACATGCGCATAACCATGACTCAACTTTGGCGAAAGATGCGCGGTAAAGGGGTAGAAACTGGGAAGACAACACTAAAATCATATGATGACCTTGATAATTGAGATTAGTAAGTTCTCGACTGGAGCAAGAGTGTAAAAAGAGATTCACACTGAATATCAATTGAAAGAAAAATGTTAGGGTTGTTGTAAATAAAACTTGTGTATTTAATTAGTGAATATACGAAATTTCCAAAATTTGACTAAAGTACGTGACTTTTCCCAACTCTACAGGTAGCTGCTATACACCCTGTAATTATCATCATCGTAATCTGTTTTTAAATCCAATCTAGCATCTCTGAATTTATAGTACTATACATACGTGAAATAAAACTACTTTATAAAGTTTTATGCGGAACTGTCTACTTGACCTTTTAAATAATAAATGTGGTCAGTTTTTGTTTATTTAAATGAGGTTTAATGATATATAAATTGTCGATCTCGGTGGTCTGG
>CABFVX010003589.1:32441-47803 GCA_902151425.1 Timema shepardi | reverse complement strand
AGGTCCTTGCGGTCTCACTCATAAAAATTCTCGTGGGCTGGTATAATCGGTCAGTTCAGAAAGTGCATGATAAATAAACTTGAAATAAAAACTGTTTACATTATGAAAATAGCTAGAGGATTTTATTATACTAAGCTAATTTTGATAATTTGGTAAAATAAGGTTGTATACCTAGTATTCTTGCAGGAATAGTATAAAATATATATTAATTTTAGCCGTAATTTTATCTATTCATAGTGAATATATTATCTTAAATTTTAGTTACCCAATTTGTTAAAATTTCTTAAAGAAATACTATATTTTACTTAACGTCTCTTTATAACAAATCACAACTTTTTATTTACTAAATTCAGTCATTTTATTTGCCATAAATCAGTGTCTACTTATAAGACCCCATAATTATCACTCATTAGAATAGATATTTAATAACTCTAGTGTTCATTTCGAAACTATAAACTTTACTTTACACTTTTCTAAACCCCCAAAGAAGTGTGAAGTTAAACTTCTACATAAAAGAGACCAACAACGTTTGTTCTGTATGTCTATTTTTCAAATAAATATTTTAACTGCAGGTTTTGTAAATAGAAGTTATTTCATCAAACGACTTACATCCCAATTTAATCTAGTAGAGTATGCCTAATTGTAGACGTCCATTCCTATTGTCTAAGTATTTACTTATTGTATGGCAAAACTTAAAACACTTTTGCAAATCATATTCTTTAAATTGAAAAATGACACCTGTACACGGGAATCGAAACCGGAACCCTTAGCTTAGTACGTCAATGCTCTTACCATTGAGCTATCCACGAGTCTGAGTTCTATTCCCGTGTTCAGGTGTCATTTTTCCATTTAAAGGATATTATATTTAGATGCAGCTATAATCGTACCCTACTTAACAACTATAATAGATTGGCTAATCCACGTTTGCAAATAGTAAATACATTCAATCATCATAGCCCAGAATCAAACTAGGCCACTCTAACCACCATGTCTTCCCCATCACCATCAAACCAGATTAGACGAGTCTGAAGCCTTAGCCCGCGTACCCACTGATGTGGAATATGCTGAGGTAATTCACTAATACTTGTATTTTCTCTCTCGCAAAATACAAATAGTTTATGTAATTTGATTATAGTTGTTAGTGGTTTTTTTTGTTGGTACCGACCATCGTCTACTCACCTGATATGGGTGAGTCTAAAGCCACGTCCCCGCTTAGTCGGTATTGCCGATCAACAAAGTCGATCGATAATCGTCGACCTTGTCGATTTACAATGTCGACTCTGTGGGAGCGCAACAAACTGGGCTAGAACCCTAGACTTTCAGCTCAAGAGTCAGCAGCACTAACAATGCGACGGTCAATCCGTAATCAGCCTGCATTATGTCACAGGGTGTATTCCACGCAGTGCAAAGTACAGGCCGAGAAAGAGAGTTATAGAATGTAAAGCGAGGGGTGAGGAACAGAAAAGAGGGCACAAAAACGAGAGCTAAAAACAATGGGGAAGGAGGAGAGGGGGGATGAGAGGTTGGGGAAATAACGTACAAGAGAATATTGGGTAGGAGAGGGTGGTAGAGACGAGTTCGAATGAGAAACACCGACGAAGGGGAGTAAAGAGAAACACAAGAACGAACAGAGGTTTATAAAAGAAGTAGCGATTAGAGGAAGAGAAACTTTGGGTTGTTAAAAAAAGAGCGAGCGAAGGGGTGGATTTGGATGGAAAGGGGAGTGAGTATGGGGGTGAGGGGAGGCATCTATATAGGACTGTGGAACAGCGTATGTGTTTAAAGAGGACGGTGATAAAAACCAAGAGAAAGGAAACGAAGCAGCGGAGGGAGAAAAGAGAAGAAGAGCTCTAGCGCTGGACGAGGGAACTCACTATCAACTATCGACCGGTCGACCCCAACGGCGGAAAACAAGACTAAAAAATAAAATAAAAAATAGCGCGCGCTTGGAAGGAGTTTTCTAGTCGTGCAGGTGGGATAGGGTGGGTGGTGGTTGGGAGGGAGATGCACGCTACCGACTGCTCTGCCACGAAGTACCTCTCCACCTAGACGACAAAAACCACACTTGCAGGCAAGTATGACTACCCAAAGGGTAAAAATAGGTTTTACAACCCTTATCTTGAAACTTGCATTTTAAATAAATTGGCAAACGGAACGCTCGCGAAACTTCCCCCCTCCGCACCTTACTGTCCGCATACTATACTAATTGGGTGGGGGTGAAGTAGGTAGAATTTTAGAATAAATGTAAATTAATTTGCTTCCGAGAACCGGGAAACCATTTAGAAGAAAAAAATATTAAGTACACTTGGTCAAGATTCGAATGCCGACCTCCTCGTCTTCGGTAGACCCAACGATATTGACACTTTAGTCCGCGTGTTCATCGATGTAGGTAACAGAGGTTTTACCGTGCACGGGGTTACACGTGTATTTGAAATAGTGCACGATTGTATTCATTGTTCTAAATGTGCTGTACACAAGATAGGTAATTATTATAGTTGCTATGAATCCATTATTTTACAGATCAGAATCTTTATTTTACCTACAAATTCCGAAACCTAATTTGAATCAGAGTCTTAGAAAAAATGATGAACATTAGAGAACAATGAAATAGTAATTAAGGGTTTATATCGTTTGGATGCACTAGAACACCATTTTAAAAGGTTTAACGTTTATTTTGAATCTTAAGATGTGGATTTCTAGGACAATAGTATGAAATTTATAAAACAGTGATATATACTATGTAATGACATAAGTAAATTATATCATATTCAGGACTCAAACAAGTAGTGTTGTGTGTTTGTTTGTTTAAATTATTATTTTTTCGTCACCGCATTTCCCTACCTGTTCGAGTTACGAGCTAACATGAAATAATTACGATACTGTGTTAGAAATGAGAAAGGTTAAAAAAAAGGGTCGTATGCAAGAACTTCACTAAGTGGATGCTAAGTGAACACTGGCGTGGGTTTGCTTGCGTCATCATGGGTTTAAATGTGGACCGATAGTGTACTTACTAAGCATTCACTGACGTTCTTGCATACCACCCTTAGACCATTCGACCATTGAAGCGAGTGAAAAAACTATTAGACTGATCCCAATTTCCTTATTGTCAAGTGAATAATCCATAAGACCGTCCTTCGATATAATATTCCGGTGTCTGCGGAGACAGCGCAACATGCCACTACTGACTAGTTGCATTCTCCTTTGCTACGCAAACTGGCGCCATCGTAGAAAATTGGCAAGGTCTATTTGAACTTTAGGCAGACCAAGTATTCTTTCAAGCTTGATTGGGAAGGGTTTTTAAGGCTTGAGGGTAGGGGTCGTGGATTACAGTTAAAAGCTCTTTCAGAGAGAGGAAGTGACGACACGTGACAGTGGAAAACTGGGTTCGCACCTCGGGTAGCGTGTCAGGCGCGAGGACCTGCGTGAATTTTATATTCGTCTGGCCCTTTCCACTTACGAATCGGTTAAAATTATTCGTGGTCCATTAAATCTTAGGCCACTCAAAAGGTTTTGGATATTCAAGAATTGGTTTGTTAGTTTAAAATATGGTTTACCCCAAAATGTAGATAAAATATATCAACACGTCCCTATGGAATTAAAAAACCTTACATTTTAAATTTTATAGCTAAAAAAATATGTAAAAATGTACTGGCTCATATAGAACAACGTTTTACGCGAAATGCCACAGTTTTGAGATCAAATTAGAAGTATTATTTGGAAACGAAAATCTATCCTTTCTTCAAAACAAAGTAATTAAGCGGGTCACAATCTCGCAGCTTAACATTTTAAGATAATAATTGGAGATTGAATTAGTAGTTTTGACGCTTCAGAACTGCTATTTCCATTTTTTTTTTAAAACCGTAGTGTGCGGCACCCTTAGTAAAACATAAACTATCCTAACATTCCCCGACATTTTATCACTTTGACTATATTTTAATGCGGCCGCATCGGTCAGCGAGAAAGTACCAATCGGTGTCAGGCCACAAGGCTTAACATACCACGGTTTGTGTCGTTTTCTGGAACTACTACTCTATTCTGTCTAAGCTTATACTCCCTTTAGCCCTTTACCTACAATCACCATTTGTCATGTCAATAAGAAAGAGGGGAAAAGAAAGCTACGAGACTTATTATCTCAAGGAAAGAAGAAAATTAACTGCTAGTTACCATATATCTTCCCATCGAAGAAATGCTATATTTGTTAGAGGAAGGTTAAATTTAGAGCCTTTTTCACCAAAACTAGTCTCGTAGCTGCGCAAATATGTTTAAAAAGTCTTTGAAAATGAGCTAATGTTACATTTCCAAGCATTATTTTCTATTAATAAAACTCAAACTATAGGATTATTAATGCCATGTTGGAGAATTTTAACTTTATTTTAGCGTGAGCCATATTTTTAAATAACGCATTGTATAATTAAATATCGGGTTGGAGCTGAAGAATTGCCAGGCAATTTTTTCGCTTACCGAGGCGGCCTCCTTAGGTAGGTAATCATTACAGCAAAACTAGTTAATAAGTAGTTATTTATATTTTCAATAGAAAGTTTCTAATTCAATTAATATACTGTAGATTCGAATTCAGCCTTTCCCTACTTTGAATACTACTTGACATCTGTTTATGTTAGATTTTCTCAGTTTTTATCTATAACGTTGATAAAGTCATCAATTTTTCATTTAGTACTCAACTTGCAAATACAGTCTAGTATTTATGTTTAAGCCCAATAAGATGTATCTATCCAAAGGCGTAGAAAGTCGAGGGTCGGTGGTTCCATATCTGCTCCTCCCCCTCCTGGAATTTAATGCCCCCNCCCCCCCCCGTATAAAAACTTTAATTTGCAAAAGGTAGCATTGTCTAGCGGCCCCCCCTAGAAAAATTAGCTTTCCACGCTCCTATAAGTTTTAATTGATTGGTTGGTTGAATAGTCTTTAAGGCGTCACTTTTAGAATAGGTTGATGACTAGGAGGTCGAGGTTCGAATCCCGGGCGAGTGTAATGAGGGTGATTTTTCCCAAATGTGAAATTGAGGTTCGAATCCCGGTCAAGTGTACTGAGGGTGATCTTTCCTTAATAGTTTTTCATCTTCCTCCAGGCAAATGCGTGTATGCTCCCTCTAAATTTAACTTTCCTTATCCATAACACATCAGCGAAGTTAGTTCATAATGATGACCAACAAATAATCATTCAAACACACATTGGTGTTTGAATTCTGGATATGATTTAATTGAACTATGTTATTATACATAGTATGGACCACTAGTTTATAAATTGCATACTATTGTTTTAAAAATCCACATCCTTAAGATTAAATCCAAACCTTAATATTTTTAAATACAGTGTACATCTGCATCCAAATGATACAAACCCTTACTGACGGTATTAGGGTTAGATTACACCTGAAAGTATAGTCAAGGCCTAGTTAAACTGAATACCTAGGCCTATATTTGAGGTGCCAGCTATGAATAACACCTAAAAGCACTTAACAATTCTAATTAGACTTTTGTCTAAAGCTTTGATTATTTCTAAAAGTACTATGTTGAAGGTAGAATAAAATATGTCAAAATTCATGTAAATAGTCCAGTTTGTATATTTGTGTAGGTCCTAGTCAATACTTAAAAAAACTAGTTCGTTAGAACTTTTCAATAATAGTTTTAATTGAATTCAAACTAGTTTTTAAGGTCTAGATTTTCAATAGTCCATTTTGGTCGGGTTTTTTCAAGTTTAGATAAGCTATTTTCATAAAAAATTATAGTTTATTTTAACCAGTAATCCGTAGACTCAAATTAATCCTTTATCAATATACCGTATATAATTTTATTTTTCAGTTAAATAAACTAATAAAAAATTTCAATACCCAATCAAGTTAGAGATTAAAATTCAGTATTTGACCTTAAGGGCCCAATAATTGTGGAGATAAGAATCATTTTCATATTTAATTTGACTAAAAATTGATTCGAAAAGGATTTTAAAAAGAGCCAATGTACCCAAGTAAAATAGCAAAGTGACGTTGAACCATGCCATACCAGTGAAACGCAATTACCAGTATTTTCTTTATTTTTTTTCAAGCAACGGTGTACAGAGGTAAGTAAAAAAATATGGTAAGCACGTATTATTTATTATGTAATTATTTATATTAGGAATGAAACTAAAAAGTATAGCCTTATAACTAATATAAGTTTGTTGAGGTCGATCTTGATACGTTTGGATATATATATATATATATATATATATATATTTAGCACCATGTCTTACTACCCGTTCGGGTTATACAGTTAAGTACTAATTACGCTAGTGGATTAGGAATTGGAAAGGTTGAATTTAGAGGCAGTGAACCCGCATTTGCGTGGAAGGAGAATAAAAAGCCATTCAGGAAAAAAACCGTTCACCCAACCGAGATTCGAACATCGATCTCCCCGTCCTTGGCAGTCTAGTTCAACACGACTAGCGAGTTAACTAACTACGCCACCGAGGCGGATCGTTTGGATATAAATGGATAGATACACTTGACTTGATTACTATTATAGCATGCCTAATTTAACTATTTATTTGGTTCAGTCTGAAGGCTTTGGGCTAGTGCCCATGGGTGTATTATTATATTTGTTTATATTAAGATTTTGGTCGAAGCCACTATTTTACAAATCAAAATATTCATTTTACCTAAGAATAGCGAGTCTCGAATTCTAGTAGAAGAATATAAATATAAAAGAGCAATATAAAATATAAATAGTAACTAAATGTTAACATTTGTTGTAAGGAGTTCATTATAACAACCATATAGTCAGTCAAAGTGTTAAATTGATGGTCTGGGGTCTGGTTGTTAAGTATGGCCTTTAATCATTCTGGGGTCAAATCACCATTAAGTAGTACTATGGTTCTAAAACAAATTTCAATCCAAAATTTGAATAAATATATTTATTTATTAAATTATTTTTAATGGCGAATTTTATATTTTCTTGAATCCCGAAGTCTTGGGGATCTGTCCTTTGTTTGGCTAAATGTTTATGCTCATTTTTTAAAATATATTTATAAAATAAGTTAACATACAAAAACCAAAGGGCCTAAACTTCTTGGCTCCCTTCTCTATTTTCCGAAGCAATATTAAACGAAATAGCAATCCAAGAGTTCTATTCCCGCTCGATGCGCGATCCTTCCTGCGCAACACGTTTCCCACGTCAGTGAGATAACATAACCTCAATCAGCTGTTCAGAGCGCGCCATCTTCTTCCCTCCATTTCCTGCCCCTGTGCTAACATTATCTCAGAGTATCCTATTGTGCTCCGATTAGCTCCCATAATGATATCGGGATCACGTTCACGTAATGTAAATAAACTAACGTGTGATCAGGATTCACTTAACGTGACAACCCGAGCAAAACACAAACAATGGATTTGGACTGTTTGAAGAAGAAAAAGGTTTACTGGTAACAAACCCAAGTATTTGTCTGATTAGGCCGAAAGTACTTTCAATAGAAATTTACTAGATATACAAAAGGAAGATACGACGTTCCAGAGTTCGCGAGACGCGGACAAACTATACCGAAGATGTCGTCTGTATACCAGAAACCAACAAAAGGATGTTGTGTTTATAGAAAGTGTACACGCATTTGCGTGGATAAAATTTAGTTAAGCATTGGGGAGGGGGGGGGGGCAGAATTACACACACCAAAGTACACCCATCCGGGATTCGAACCTCAACCTCCCCGTCACTTTTAAACAAAACAAAAGGTTACTGACGCCTTTGCCTGCGTTTCCGTCAATTCAGGTCCAAGCGCTTGTGGTTCAGCAATATTAAATGTCTGAGAAGCAACCTAAATAATATTAACTATTTACTTAACCACAAATAAGATAATATGATCCCAACATAATTTAAAGTGAAATATTTGAGTGTTGGGATGGTATCGCCACAATTCCCACGATCGTACACACAGACGAGACATGGTCCACGAGAATCGTGCCTAGAGCAATGGATCACTGGTTTTACACTGGCCCGTTAGGTTTTTACCTTTTCAAATTAATTGGTCTTGAACATTACGGTTTATTTTTAATTATAGGCCTACATTTCAACAGAAGGTTACCAGCATCGGTGGCACGCGGACTAAACGTTAGGCTCGTCTAGTCCAGTTTGCCAGTGACGGGGAAGTGTGGGGTTCGAATGCCAGACGTGTGTACTGAGGGCAGTTTATCATAAATCTTTTACGCAAAAGAGAGTACATTTCCCCTTTGATCTACCTTATTACCTCTATCTAATAAGTGTAATTATATGTGAGTAATCAGGACGGGTTGTAAGACAAGATGCAAAGAACACACACAAGCTTATTACGGGTTGATATCACGAGTAAGGGATATAGATGGTGAAGGAAACGTCAGCATTTTCTTGGGAAGTGATGGAAAACAATTTGCCTACTTCGAGAAATTAGTTTAAGTGTTAACAGGCTCGCTATTAGTGCGGTCAGAAAATAAGATTATCCAAAGCTTTTCCCTGGGTTCTTGGCATCTCACTACCCGTCCGGCCTATCCGCATATTTACACTAATGGGGTGGGGATGAGGACAGCAGAATGTATATTAAATGTGCACGCATTTGCGTGGAGTAAAAGAAACAATTTAGGGGGAAAATGTTAGTGTACCCGTTAGGAATGTGATTCCCGACCTCCCAGTCACAAGTAAACCTGACCAGAGTACCAACGTCTTTGTCCGCGTGCCCATTGGTGTGGCTCGAAAAACGTCGACTGATGGAAACAAGTGTGTCCGTTCAGGATTAAGTCTTCTATGTCAATCACGAGTGCAAACCACCGTACTTGTCAGCCATTTAATGTGACCCGACATTATAGCTAGGTCGGTAGTGCGTCTGTATACTAGGGGTCTCAGGTTCAATTCCAGAGTGCCGAAATTTTGTCATTGGTGATATTAAGGATTCCTTCTCTTTTCTAAGTGATGAATCAACTGTCGGAAGACTGAGGGTTGTAAATGGTTTAGAGTTGTAAATTAGATTGTAGGTCGTGTGCTGATATAGTCAAGTATACCTCAAGCAACAGAAATAGCAGTGAAAGGGCGAGACCATGCGCAAAAATACTAACGACGATACCTTTCTACATCGTAAGGGCAAGTCAGACAGGATTTACAGTAGCCTACCATGTTTATTAATTTAGGTTCTATTAGGAGAGTTTTAAAGCTATAACAATGAAACAAAAGAAATATAACCTTTTAACTTAAAAATGTCCGTGGAAGCATGTATATCTCGAATAATAAATCATAAATAGCTATTTAGTTGGTGTGCACATAGTAGAGGGAATGTTGATACTAGTCAACCGATAAACAAGGGACCCCGCAAGGTGAACTACTTATTTTCTTCCCTCTATTTCGTACAGTGACGTTTAAGTGGCTTATCGCTGTCGGCATTCCTGGCCAAAGAGAAAAAGGGGATGGAATAGAGAATATCCGTGTTAAACAATCTTATGTTCATTGTAAACAAAAATACATTTCCCTGTACCTATATAACCGTCGCATCGGTGGACGCGCAGGATAAAGCGTCAACCTATTACTGATCTGGTGTGCCGGTGACGGGAAGATCAAGGTACGAAACCCGTGCGGGAGTAATGAGGATTTTTCTTCTTCCTAAAGTGTTTACCACTCTCCCTCTACGGAAATGCGAATACATTTCCTAAAGATTCTAGCTTACCCCGAACCCTACCCAATTAGTATGAATATGCAACTTGTCCGAGAGGGTAGTGAAGACGCGGTGTACACAACCAAACCAGTGTCATAAATATTTGGAGGGGGGGGTCCCTCCTCATAGGGAGCGAAAAAGTTATTATAATAATACACCCACATTTCTCGTGGCTGTATCATATTCATATCCTGTATCCACGTTGTTTTTTATGTTCCACGTCTTACTAACCGACCGGGGCTTAATTATATTAATTAGGTAGAGAAGAGAGTGTATTAAAAAGAAATTTACCAGAATTGTCGTGAAGGGAGACTGGGGAAGCTATTTAGGGGAAACCACCTGAGTCAACTCAGCCAGGAATCGAGCCCTGACCTACCCACTACCAGTAAACCAAACTAGACGAGACTAGCGCCTTTGTCCACGTGCTCACAGGTGCGGCCTAGTGGTCATAAGTGTATAAATTAAATCAGTTAAAGAAATGCAAACTATCTAAGTCCTATCCGCATCAATGACACGCGGGCTTAGGCAACAAACTTGTCTGTTTTGTCGGTGACGAGATTCGTATCCCGGCCGGGTGTACTGAGGATGTTTTTTTCTAAATGGCTTCTCCCTCTACCTTCGCGCGAATGTGGGTGCCTTTCCTATATATTCTAGCTTCCTAGTTCCCTTTCCAAAGGTGTAATTTAATACGACACATGGTGTCATGTACGAAAGGTCACTATTGATGTGTTCCAGGATGATATTCCGAACGGGTAGTAAGACGCGGTGTAAAAACAATCATGAACATTTTTTAGCTAGCCCTTGCAAAGAACCGTCCTAGTTATACTCGGGGCCTATTTCTTACAGCTAAATAAATACAAGTATTTAGCATATTATAGCAAATGGTTTATTAAAATATTGAATGAGAAGTTATTTTATGTACTTATGTTCGGCCAGACTGACAAGCGATCGAGCGCGTGATTAGCAAATACCTCTCGATAGTTGTTGACAAGGAGGCAAAGGTTCGAATCTTGGTTCAGTGAATTGAGGGTGGTTTTTGACAAGTGATTTGTTGTTGTGGTTTTCTCATCCTCTCTCCACGCTAATGGCGATTCTTATTTGTTAAGGCCTACTTTGATTATAATATTGAAGTATTTTAACATATCAGTTTTACATATATAGGCTAGGTATGGTTTATGACCTTACCAATTAAATTAGGCCGTTAGTAGCAAGTGTGCTAAACCTATAGATAGTAATAAAATTCAAAATGAGAAGTTTTCCTAGCACTCAATGAACCAACATACAATAATATCGCCTAGCGCCTGTGAACTAGACTGTACCGGGTCAAGCGTGCGCTCTTGAAAAATAGAACCAGTAGTTTTATCTTTCAAGCGCGCTCGGTCGCTCGCCACAGTCTGGCCAACTCTAATTACAACCAATGTGTTATATTTTAGTCGCTCGCCCAATCTAGACATCCCTTTAAGATTATTTTAAAAGAGAAATGTTTTATTATTCATTAATATAATCAAATACAAACATTTTTATAATAGTACATAAAATAATAAGTGTCAAAATAGAAAAATGTACCTATACTTTTATAATTAGTGCGATTGCTTTCTAGGAAAAAAGGCTTACAAAATACAAACATATGTTTGTGGTCAGAATGGATTACATTTCACTGTATTATTGTATTGCCAGGTTGAGATGCTAACTATCAAACGTAATAGCTGAATATTACTAACTTCCTACCGGAGTCTTACTATAAATATTTGAGTTACAAAGTTACTAGAACTGCTTTCATCTATTTGTACGTACTTCAAACAATATTTCCAGCAGCCGCCACTTAAATTTACAGATAATATCAATGCCTATATAATAATGTGGTTACATTTATTTTGTGTATGTTCTAATTAAACCTACCATCATATCCCGATTATACTGTAGACCGGTTCTAAATGGAAGACCGGTAAGGAGTCGACTGAACGTTTGATTATACACACCAGAACAAAGTGCAGGCCCCATATCAATTAGCAGAGAGAGAAAGGTACTACCTGAGATTCAAACTTCGGACCCCCACACTAACGCCTCGAAGAACTTGATGGGTGCTTGTTTATATAATTAATGCCTCAAACACACGTGTTAGTAGGTAACTTTGAGGAAGGGAAAACATATTAGCGAAGGTGGTGGAAAAAAGCTAATCCTCAGTGCGCTCGGTCGAGAATCGAGTCTCGACCTACCAATCCAGTACTAGTCCGACGTCTTTGGCCGCCAGCGGGACTCCGACCTACAGTTAGTACTGCCACTTATGTGTGCACAAATAGAATAGAAAATACACTTTAAATAATTATTTACTCGATCAGCTGAATCCTTAGTTTAATTTTCGCACTACTAAGGGAACAGTTGTGATACCTTAACAACGAAGTGCCTGATATCATTAAAAGGTTTGAAATGTGTTAAGTTTTGTTTTTTTCATCCGCCCATCCAATGCCTTACCACCCATCAAAGCTAATTACATATTTATTTAATTAATGAGAAAGGGATAAGGAATGTGGAGTTGGTAAACCTGGTTGTGATTCGAACCCCGACATCCCATCATCGACAAACTAGACATAGTCCAAGTGCCTACCGATTCAGGTTTGAATTAGTTAAAGAGTTTGTTTAATTAATACATTTAGTTATTAAGTTAAGCCACTTCATTGGCCGTATGATCTAAGGTGCTACTCTCGCAGTAGACTAGACTGGCGATGACGGGAGATCGAGATTCGAATCTCGGTCGGGTGTTCTCCAAAATGATTTTCCACTCTCCCTCCGTGCAAATAGGGGTACAAGTCCTTTAAATATAGCCTTAATAATCCCTAAAACTATTATTGTAATTAGTATATAAGCATATAACCTGAACGGTTAACAAGACGCGGTGCTTAAGAAACTATTTAATTTAAGGGGTAGATAGAGAGGGTTGTTTAAATTAACTGTTTTAGCATAAAGAGATGATGGGACAATTAAAGTGATAAATAAATGGTACGGAACTCCACACGGACTTTCTCGCTCTATTGTTTAAAAATGGATATACTTACTCAAAACTCTTAATATATGTGAAACGAAATAATATACACTAGCAAACCCAAAAATAGATTGCACTATACTTACGTTAAACATTTTTTGAATCCCGGATTCTAGTTGTATGATTTTCTTTTTAAAGAATTAAAGTCCTCATTAGTATATTTGGGCAAAAAAAAATATCGATATTGGCTCCACAAGGCTCAATACTTCGTATTATTATTTCAACTTCCGGTTACAATTTTAGACATTTTATTAGGGGATGCACATCTTAAGGTTATCACACTTTTATTAAATTTTTCATTTATAAATTTAGACCAATAAGAAAGGTAAATATTAACTAATGAGTCTTAAATAATAGAGAGAGATCATTTCTGTACATATATTTATCTAAGAGGCTAAATAAAACAGAACATAAACTTTTTGAGAGATTTACTTATCTACTTACTCTATGGAATTATTGCGTTAAAACTTGAGTAGTATCTTTCTACAACTAAAGCTCACAAAAATGTAATAATATATTTTCCTATATCTCCGAAATATTGGTTTTATAAATAAATATATTTCAAATAAAAGTGTTATTTTTAATAGTACTACAATTTTGCGATGATAAGTTATTTAGTAATCTCAAAGAGTTGAGGAGATATGGAAATTTCCGCTTCTGTAAAGTACCCTAAAATTAATTTTCATAGGAAAATGAAAATAGCCATTTTGTTTATAATCTTAATTAACATATAGTTACGAATAGAAATTAAAATCATTAGAGCTGATTTTGAGAAAATCAATTTTCTCTCTTTTCGCCCTTTATTAAACTACTCTTAATTTTAGGGTTAAACAAACACACAAACTGCACTGCAAAAACAACTTTTTATGGTTCGNAAAATTATTAGTTTTACAAAAATATGTTCAAGATAATATATTGGTATTATAAATAAACCTACATATTTGCAATGATAAGTAATTTTATAGCCCTAATAATTTCAGAGATATGATAAGAAATGAGAATTTACGGATCAGACCGGACCCCTTAAAGTCATTTTGCACAGAAAATGAGAGTACCATTTTGTCTATAATATTGATCAATGATTAGAAACGAAATGTAATCAAAATCGTAAGAGCCGATTTTGAGAAAATCGATTTTTTCTCTTTTCACCCTTCAGTAAACTACCCACTACCCTTAATTTTAGGGTTATATATCCCATTCCAAAAACCCTTCAGGGCAACCCTATGAAAACCCTAGATACCAAGTATTAGCCCGATCGGTAAAATAACTTAAGCTCTAATCCAAGGTACAGACAGACGGAAATTCAAAAACAACTTTTTCGGACTCGAGGGGTCAATAAAAGTCTAAATTCATCAAAATCTCGTGTTTGATTTTTTTTACGATCACAATACTTTCTCTTCTCTACCTGTAAGATAGCGAGAAAGTAAAATGTGACGTAAAAATTTACCCCTCATACACATGACCGGGTGTAAAACCTCGACATTCCCGTCAACAGCGCTTATTTTACGTGTGAAAGCTTGAATAGCTGGATTAATAGAATATAAAATTGAAAGATGTGTTGGGGGTCCGGGGTCCAATCCTCGGTCCCGACAGATATTTATCTGATTGCCAAACCCTTCCTTCACCTCTGACAAGACGTGTAGTAATCACAACTTGTGAATGTGTGGAATGCCAGGCCTCCACCGTGGTTCGGATTCCACGTTAAACTGTAGGTTCTCCATTTCATCTCACAATCACTCTACCATTACACATTAGTGTAAGTGCGTATAACCCGAACTGGTAATAAGACGCGGTGCTAATAATAACAATAATAATAAATGCTGGGTGAAAATATGTTACTTTTCAAGTACATTCCATTTGGTTGATATTTTGGAAGAGAATGTACAGTATACTAATACCGATCGGGTGAGCACCGACTCCCGAGCTAGCGCAGCGTTGTCATGGCAACTGGATGTAATTATTAGAAAAACCTTGGGTTTGCTGTGCGTTGGGTCGGGTGCTGTTGCCTGCCTGCCTGCCTGCTTTGCCGCTCTTCTGACATACCCGCGGGCAGGACACTTGCTATACCCTCCCTCATGAGACGTTACCTTCCATACATTACACCACGTATCATTCATTACCTTACATACACGATGTATTACTGCTGGAACTTTAAATATCTTATCTAGACACAGTTTCATATACAATCTAAATGGCAATTCACATTTTCCCGGAGATTTTCCATTTTGATCATATTTCTGCAACTATTTGAGATAAGAAATAACTTGTCACTGTAAAATTGTAGTAATATTAAAAGTAAAGATCTTTTATTCGAAATATATTTTCATAAAACCAAAAGTTTCCGAGCTATAACGAATATATATATATATATTAATTGTGTTCTGGAAAATGGAAATTTGGCTGTTGTGGTTTTTGATGAACAGAGATGTTCCTCTTTTCTAAATATGTTTTTGTAACAGTGTATATTATTTCATATATTTTATTTGGTAGAATTTGATTCTCTTTTTCCCATGTTTCTGCAACAATGTAACTTATATAATTTAATTTCACACATCTTACAAGATTTGGGTTAGTATCTCAATTTTTTGGTAAAGGAGAGAGATGTTATTCTCACTCCACACATTAGTTATTGTAGGTCAAGGTTCCGTTTGTATGGTCGGGGGGGGGG
>CABFVX010003589.1:0-26366 GCA_902151425.1 Timema shepardi | reverse complement strand
CCATTTTCATTTTTCCCTCTTTGACATTCAAAAAATTATTTGCCCCCCCCCCCCCCCCCACCCGGGTGATAGTGTAGGGAACGCGAGGAAAGGTTGACCAGTATTCTTGCAGTTTTTATTTTTAAATATACAAATAAATATATTTCTCCAGTAGAATTTTCTTCCCATGGCGATTTCAAGAGTTCTTAAATATGCCAAGGGTGTCCTGGAATTTAATGACAACTTTTTCTCTTAATTTAAAACGTTTCTCAGCTAAGGCCGCTATGCTTATGGAGGGAGTAAGGGGGGCAGATGTACCTGCAGCTGCTCGTGGCGAAGTCCCCAACAAGAGAATATTGCTAGCATTTAATCCCTCTTAAAGTAATTCAAGGTTGTTTTATTTAATATAATTGGGGTTTTAGGTGTTATGAATTTTATTAGTCTCCAAACAACTATTAGATTAGAATAAATAAAAAGCAAATGGTTACTAATGTTTTCGGGAGGACGGTTTTTAACGCCCAAAAGACCCCCCCCCCGCCCCCCATGTACAGTTCTGTTGAAAAAGATGCCATTAAAAACCAGGTGCAGCGGGTCAAGATCGAAACCAGGTCTCCAAGAGTCGAGCCCACCATGCGACAACCCTCCCGGGGGTACCATCTAAGTGCAACTCATGCGCGTCGACGACCTTGGTCAACCAGAAGGTACAATAACATTGTAATAAACGGTATTTGATGAGCTGTGGGGAGCATCGTACACACAACTTGCCTCCTGCGGAGTTTCCCGCTGCTAAGAAGCGGATCTTGAATGGCTGGTAGGCTTCCCTAGCAACTGCGCATGCCCGGCTACGCTCTCGTTTCACCGGAGAAGTCATTGGCAGGCACAGGGTGATTCGTTAACACATCCCCATTTACAGGTTTTTAAAGGGTACCATTTTTCCTCGGCATTTTCGGACACAGTCACTATATTTACTGGTCCGGACCGGATATGAGAGTTTCCATTTGAATGGTAAATAAAACATTATAGTCATAGTAATGTTTCTTATAATCATGTTATTGGACAGTGTTAGTAAATTCTGTTTATGAAATGAAGAGATGTAAATAAAGGTGATAGAATACCGTACATGAAAGTACAAACATTTTTATTCAATCCATTCAAATTTCTGATTTCATCGCTTTATTTAACAAATCGAGGACAAAATTAGCCGTGGGCTTTAAGTTTAATTTCGGGGAGAAATAGTTTCTTTAATTAAGAGCACAGTCTTTCTGAAATAATATTTAAGTATTTCTATCAAAGTGGCAGTTTTGAAGCTGCAAAATCACTAGGTATTATCTTAACATTTCCTGTTGTGATCATGTTTGGTAAAATATTTTATAATGTTTGATAAAAGTTAAATTTATGTTTCTCTTTTTTTTACCTAGATCTCAGAGCCACGACATTTCCCATAGAACATAACTGAGAATTAGTTTGTTTTTTTACATTTCAAGACATTTATTTAAATTATTAGAATGTAATAATCAAGGTTTTTGATGTCGATACAGTACTCTCCATTTAAAACTATTATTGATAGTTTATATTGTGCCAGATTTTGAGTACATACATAATTTAAAAATGTTAAAATATGTTTATTTTAAAAGTAAAATAGTACATGTTTAATGTCAACCATAAAAACAAACATAAAATGTAAATACCACATCTTTAAAATGTTAGATTTTAAAGATATTTTAAAACAGCGCACATTTTTAAAATAAGAATGAGTTGTTTTTATAATAGTAAATATTTTGAAAAAACTGTTTAAAAAATTGAAATATTGGTTTTTGATTTAAACAACTAGTCCTTGGTGTATTAATCACACATCATCACTTCTTTGGTTCAAATTACATTCCTATATGCACAGTTGCACATGCACCTTGTTTAAGTTTTCCTTAGAAATTATCTTACTATGAAATTTATTTTAATTCAATTTATCATGCTAATAAAAGTTAATGTTCATACTTTAAGATTAAAAATAAGATGGTTAAAATAATTCTTCTTGTAGTTAGAGAATATGAAATAAAAAATGTTTATTTTATTTAAATGCAGTAAGTTTGGTAGAATATTTATTGCAATGTTGATCAACAATGATCAAGTATTTCCAATGCTAAATTTTTAACTAAACCGAAATAATAATTTAAGAAAGTAGTAATGTAAAAACAGTAAAAATAATGATAATTCAAGTACTTAGTGCTCTACTTAGCTATTTTTATTTTCATTACCTTGTCATGACTATGCAACTTCAATCGAGGATAACTCAAAATGAACGAAAATATTGAATTAGTCTACCCAACAAAAATAGTTTTAGACCTTTATTAGGTTATTAACGTGAAATTTGATATACTACTTGTAACCATTTGTTAAGTTAAGTGCCAAATGAGTTATATGTGGAACTGATCATCTAAATTAAATATTGAGTTTTAAAAACTGATTTGTATGTACATCAAGAGGAAGCTTGCAAATGACAAGCCTACAAAACTTTAAATCTCAATCCTGAGCTTTAATGACAAGCTCGGCTTGAAGTTCGAAACACGAGTACTCAAAGAACCATAATTCCACAGGTCACCATTCTTTCCGCCCTAAAAAATAATTGTAGGGATGTAAGTGGCCCAAGAACAATTTTTCTTGCAGCCTCATCTCCTTCAGACCCTGTGCAAACTCTTATTTTGAGGAGGTGGTTCTTTAGGATTGGTCAATAAATACATATTGTTTTAAGTATTATTGAAAGAGAGTGCAAATTTTCAAAAGATGGCATTCATATGTAAGTTCAAAATATTATGTGTAGACTGTGTGTCGACTGACTTAGAAACGACATGTGTGTGCTAAGCATTGTGACAATCCCTGCATAAGAAAAGCCATTTTTCTGAATCATCAATTAAAAGAGACCTTTGAAAATACACTAACATCTAAAAAAGTAAAATATAAGTGCAGATTTCACTATAAACACAACTTAAAACATTTATTGAAGCCAATATTCCTAGTGAGAAGCTTGATCATTATTCCATGTGTTGTTTATGTACAAATAAGTAAAAAGAAACCATTTTGAAAAAAAAAATCTAACTTTATTTAAGAAAAAATTAGGGCCTATTATTTTCCATCATTTTCTGATTTTATTCCCAGAAAAGAGGGTTGGGTTTGTCAAAAGAGTGTTCCTTTTTTGACAATTTTGATTATTTACTACTGACTCGTTAAAAAATTAGATTAGGTGAAATAGAAATGTTTATTTTGGTACATTTTTAAGATGTTTATCTCTAAGTATAACTAGTGAAATAGCCTAGTAAATGAATGTATACTAAGTTTGTCAAACAAAATGGTATTTGTTCTCTCAAAAATTAGTATTGGTATACCTACAATTTGGTTTAAGGTAAAGGAGACCTCAATAAGGCATAAACTATCATAAATGTTTGGCTACCGGAAGTAAACAAATGTCAATATTGCAATGAAACAACAGATATGAAAGAATATTTTATTGAAAACATTGTGTGCTGATTCAAAGCAAAGCCTGTTTGTTGGTGCAGTGACAGACAGTGCAGGTTTTGTTACAAAATATGCGACTTCTTTAAAAATTATTCTATGCAATGATCTACTGTGTGTACAATGCTGGGACCACAAACTTAATTTAGTTCAAAATTACTGGTAATTGGATTTGCTAGAGCTGATTGAGTGTGTAGCTAGAGAAAAGGCTTCATTTCTGAACACATGAAAGAGAAAACTTATCTAGTATTTCTGAATGAAAAATATAGTGATCGTGAAAAGTCTCTTAAGCTATTTCAAAGCTGAGTTTTAGCGTGAGAGAACTCTTAGTATTGTTCAGTAGTGTACCTTTGTGAATATTTGGTAAATCTAGAGCAGCAGTTCTCAAACTTTCTTTTAGATTGTACCTCTTGGCCATGTTTAAAAGTTTAATGTACACCTCGTCTACCCCCTTCTCAAGATAAAAATTTCCTAATGACAGGCTTTAAAAAATATGATCACTTGGTAAATTATTGGTCTATTTAATCTACTGGGAAAAATATCCGTAGTCAAAATATTCCAAATGTGACAGCTATTTAGAAAGAATCCTACTGTTATAGCCTTAACATTATCTCTAATTGAGAATCGGTATGATCAGTTGAAACAACCTAATTTTAGGGTGAAAAGTTTTATATATTTTCTTCACAAATTCGTTCAAAAATAAATAAAAGTAAACATAAAGACAATATTTTTAAATCAAAATTTTAATTGTAATTCTGAAGCTGAAACTTTCAAACAGTGGTCTAATTTAAAAATTTACTTTTATAAGGATTTAAAAATTGACAATGCGCACCTATATAATATAGTAAGTAGTTTGTTAATAAAGTGAAGTCCTTTAAAATAATATTCACCCCAGTTTTTAATATAGTAAAATATTACTACTGATAAAATATTTTCTCATGCAATATAAGTCTTGGTATTTTCTTTAAGTCAAATGGCCTACTTGATTCTTTTATATTTACATTTGTATAGTAAGAACAAAATGCATGGCTTTTGTAGGTTAATTATTATGGATGTATAGGTTGAGGGCAGTGGCCTAGTAAGGGTGAAAAGAGGGGTAGAGGAGGGTGGTCCGCACCAGTATCATCGATCAAGGGGTGTCATTTAAAAAAAATTGAATAAATTATAATATATTATTTTTACTATTAGTGTTATTAAAAAACTATTGAAATCCTAATGTTATTAATCATTATATTATGATTGTAAAGTATCCACTTTAAATCATGAAAATATAAGGCAAAAAGACTTATTCATATTTGAAAGGTGTGCCACATTTACACCATCTATTATCAGCAGCTCAAGAGTTCCAAGCTTTCCAGAAAGTTGCAGCTGTATTCACAGCGCGCAGGCGCATGGAGAGTATAATGGTAACAGGCATCGAAAAGGAGAGGACTTTTTTTACTACTCAGTAAAAGTTCACTGCTAGTTAAATTTCTGCCTTTTTACAGGATTGGTTTAGCAGCCTTCCTTTTACTTAAGCTATTACTTAGCTTTTTATAAGGATTTTATTATAAGAATTAGTTTGGTTTCTGGGTATGGGATGTGAAAATCGAGATTCACCCCACGCAGCAAATGCCACTGATACACAACTGGGCCAAAGTTGGCCAACCTTTTTGAGATTGCATGCCAAATTTATGATAATCTTCAGTTAGATCCTTTTGGATGCCTATAGAGATATTGAGTAGCCCAATGAACTGATCAAGTATTTCATATTCACTATCGATTATTATTATGTGTCATAATTATTATTATTAGCACCGCGTCTTACTACCAGTTCGGATTATACGCAGTCTGATCATTTCCTAAAATTCACAACTCAAAAGTATGACACACCTTTCTATCCCTTCCCCAAGATTCTTGTCAATCTTTTTTATGAAAAAATAATCAGTTTTAAAATTTGAATAAAAAAGTTAATTTATTTGTATTAACATAGTCTACTAGGAATTAGATAAATTATAAAATATATTAGCCTATATAGTTTAAAACAAAAAGAGAAAGTTTGAATCACATTGTAGTTTACTAATTTAATGATTTCATATTGAGTAAAACAACATTTTCTCAGATATTTTTTGTAATTCACCAAATTCTCGACTTATTCTCATTTTTTCCCAACCACTTCAAATTCCCAGCTAGTTCCAGTTTTCCCTGATTTTCCTGATACTCTAATTATATATCATTATGTGTTATTGTAAAAAATATTTTACAAGAATAGAGAACACCAAAGTTGAAACGTTTAATAAAATCTATTTGGGCAACATTTCTAAAAAATTATTATTGCATGAAAAATAACTTTAGAGAAATTAAATGTTATTTATTAGTACTTCACAAGAGACACAATTAATAAATTTGTGACGGTGCTAAGAGACTAATAATAAGTTTGCAAGGAATTTTTAAAAAAATGGTAAGGTTATTGAAATCATAGTCAGGCAAAACAACTTTGAAAGCACAGTGTGCAATGAAGGCAATAAAATATTCTTGCGTGCCCCAAGTTTCCAAACTTGCACTAGATTTTAACTTGTCAACAAAGGTATCTTTAGAAGGGATAAAATGGCATTTTCTATATACTCAGCCCTTTAATACACATTTAGTACTTGAAAATATACCGTATAAGCTCTTCAGTTGGTTAGTTGAAACCTGACAACTTACTGTATAGGGGCTAGTAATTAATATATTGACACTCGTCCCCTGAGCAGACAAATGTATTTTTCAAACTCTACAATGCCCAAGATGTTGTACACTAGTGTTAACTTGACATTGGCTAAGAATGTTTTTACTTGAACCTTGCTCAGTCTTTGCAGCATATAAAATGTTTTCTTGAGTGTCATAGCTATAAGAACAATCTGGGTCACAAAACTTTCAAGAAATAGCCCAAATAGGTTATTTACTGAAACACATAATTTCCACTGTGTGCTTCATGATAGAAAGATGGCATCCTCGAAATTCATATTAATCCACAACCCAAACAACATAACTGCAGTATTTGTTAAATTTTATCTTCCCGGATAAATGAACAACAAATTGTGTGTAGGTGGCACTCACGCTCAAAACATAGAGATCACGGGGCCATTTACTAAGTCTAACTATGAAAGTGGCCCCATGTGGCAGCACCAGAGTCGGTTATCATGATGCCATGCTGTATACACCATTCACGGTAGGAATTACTCTCTGGAAGATCTTTTTTCCTACCAATATCCTACTATATAATAGATTTCTGGTAGGAAAAAAGGCCTTTCAGAAAACAATTCTTACAGTGAACAGACTTTAGGTTGGTTGTGTTGCATTTGTTTTATGTTGTATGAATCAGGTTAACAATCACCTTCAATGCCAACATGAGAATTAAGATTATGAAGAAACTATTACTGAACAAATTTCGACAAAGCACTCTGAGATTAGAAGACCAAAAAAATGATGATTGTAGACTGAAGTGAGTAACTAACTCAGAATGACAGAAACTATAAATATGAATTTATACAGTATTTTATGCAGGAAGGCAATAAAAGTAGTCCTTTATGAGCTTTAGATACCTGTACCGACTTTGTTTAATTGCAGTCCATAAAGAGAACATGTAAATGTACACCTGACACATTTTTTCAAAGTTAAAATCCTTATTTGTTTGACACAGTAATTATTTTGACTGTAAATTCATTTTACATATGTACAGTAGGCCTACATTATATGTTTGTTTGCTATTAGCTTTAGTTATTTTAAAATAAATGTTTGTACTAGTATACATTAAAATCAGTGTGCTTTCTTTAAATGCCACATTACTTTTATTTTAATCATCATGAACAAGATGGAAACTCTCATTCTCATGAAAATGACTGTGTACTCCAAATGGTTTTTTTTTCCAAATTAGATCATTTCTCCACAACTTTTTGAGATATGAAATATATCTTATCAGTTGTAAAGTTGTAGTAGTACTACTAAAGATAAAAGATTTGAAGTATATATTTATATAACCAATAGTTTCTAAGCTATTTAAGCTAATATAGTATATACTTTTGGTTAAGGTCTTTGAAAATGAATTTGGTTCTTATACCCTTTGGTGAACAAAGATAATTCTCTCCTCCCAATTTTTCTGTAACGGTGTTTCTAGTTCCTAATGTCATAAAGTAAGTAACACAGTGTATTATTTCATTCGTGATTTTAGGTGTAGTGTTTCCACAACAATGTAGACCTATTATTTCATTTCACAGATCTTACGAGTTTTTGGTAAATGTCAATTTTAAGATAAAATAGGTCCGAGAAAATTTGTATGGTGCATCCTTTACTTTCTGTTAGAATAAGTTTTTCAGTTAATGGCTTAAAACTTCGCTTAAATAAGGTAGCCGCTTAATTGGGCGTAAGTGATCTAGTCTCATGTGTCCTAATTAAAAGTAAATCCATTGTATTTAATAGTAGGCTCCTCAAGACCGAAATTAATTTGTTACATGATATATTGAGAAAATATATAATCACGGAACGGTAATAGTTTGTTTTATTTTAACATTATAACTTTTTTTTATAAATAATTGTTCAAATTTGTTTACTTAAGATTGGTACAGACTTCCTTTTCTATTTAACTTGTATCTACTGAGAAAAAGAGAATATAAATACAGAATAGTAGATCTCATGCATACATATACATGGTGTCTACTCAACTTGACCAATGAAATTCCCAAATTTTCCCTGATCATTTCATAAAATTCCTGACTAAAAAAATCAGTCACATCCTTCTAACTACCCCCCCCCCCTCCCCCCCTCACCATGGCTCCCTCCGCATTTTTATATCAATCTTTTTTATGAACAATAATAAGTTTCAAAATTTAAATTTGTATTAACATTGTTTATTAGGAAAATTATAAAATATATTACACAGTTATAAAAAAAAACATAGTTTGAATAACATTATTATTTACTGATTTAATGATAATTATATTTCATATTTTTGAGTAAAACTTATTCCTAGATTTTTATTGTAATTTACCAAATTCCCAACTTATTCCCGTTTTTTCCCGATCACTTAAAATGCACAGCTAATTCTCGTTTTCCCTGATTTTCCCAGATGGTAGACACCCTGATATATTTAATATCTAATTCATTGTATTAGGGGCCTATATGGGATCTACAGACATTAAACAACTGCGAAGCAGGTTTTTTGAGTTTGAATCATAGGAAATATTGTTCGCAAATTTTGAATAATTATATAATTGAATCATATTCTAGTTAAATATGCTAAAACAATTATGTTCCATAAAAATATGTACACATTATATAAAACAACATTATATTAGTGTATTATAAGTGTAAGTACTTCAACATGTGCATGCAACAATAGTTCATCTTGTCAACGTTATGAAGTAAAGACCTCTTTTCGTGACTAAACTATTTCAATATATATCTTTAGTCCTTAAAAGCTAACATATTTTTGTTATTTATTATCCAAATGTGTGAATATAAGCTATTTAAAGGTTTTATGGTTAAAAAAAAGTGCAGTTTATTTTCTGCTCAATATGATTTAAGATAAATTAATAAGCATTTACTTTACCTCAAAAGAATTGTTATTAAAATTAGTATGTAAACATAATATGTTAGGCACATTGTGGGATTTGCAACAGCCTCAAACCTCTTTGATCTTTTTCTAATTTGGTTTGATTCGAGAGAGTTATTGAATAGTATAAAATTCAAATTGATATCAATATTAATGAAGTTTTGCATATCCTTAACATTCTTTAATTTACTTTTATTACTAAATTTCCTGGAATCCTGTGGACCACATTTTGAGAAACAATGGTTTAAAGAACTCTTATTATAAGAGTGTTCAAGTAAGTCTAGCTATAAGTTAAGGTCTAGCTAGGCCTAGCTATGCAAACTTTTGTTAAGACCTTCCACTCAAATAATTCAAGCAATATCCTAGTAGGCAAGGCTAGGTAGACCTACATCCTTTCAAGTTATTTTTTATTGCAAAGACACTTGGTTATACCATGACAAGAAGTAATAAATTTTTGATTGTTTTGAAAGTATGTTACGAAGTTTTGACTTCTCCAAACAAAATCCCTAAGCACCAAATATATTTAGAAAAATTGACATCTGAAAACAATAACTCAGTGACAAGCCATTTAAAAAAATAAAAATATAGCTGCTAGCTAATATATAAAAGAATAGGTATAAGTAGGCCTACTACACGTTTTGGAAACCATTTTACTATATAGTAACTTTGATAGGTAACACTATACAGTGACCACCGTCAACTAAATTTTAACTTATTTCCCTGACTTCCGACACGTTAAGTTACTTTTAGCTCGTGTTTTCTTTTACTTTCACAAAGAAAGAAAATTCAGGAATTCTTAAATAAGCTCCATGTCGAAGCAGATAATGACATAAAAGAATTAAAATGGATACTCTTAATTGTTTTAAGTAATTGTTTTTAAAATGTACTCTAAAAAAATTAATTCAAGATTAGAAATTGTTCAACTAGAAAGAGCTATAAAGATATTTTGCGTCCAAATCAAAATATGAAATATATTTTATCTGACCAATTAAAAACTCTCTGGCATTTCCCCGATAATTTTAAATTCTTTGATAATTCTAGGTTTTTCATAAATAAATTTGGCTAAGTACACTGATTAATAGAATTTTATTCAAGCTGTAGTTTCATTCACACCGAATGAGGAAGGGAATAGGCCTGCTATAAAAATAATACATATATTCAATGATTGGACACACCTAATGTTAATACTCATACTTTCTAAAAATGATAGTAATTTGAACCCTTAAAATAAAAGGAATTAAAATAGTAACTTTAACCAGAACCAAATAATTAAGATTTTTGTTGTCTTTTTAGTAGGCTTAAAGGCATTGATAACCAGTTGTGATAACAGCAAGTGGGTGAGTTGTAGGTACTAAGCCTAGGTTTAATGTTTGCTTTCACAGTAATTTTGCTTTATCATTTTATTAATAAAAACATCCTTCTACTCAACAGTAGTGTAACAATATTAATTATATAAATATATTGGTGGTTAACACTTACCCCTGGTCTATCCTGTCAACAGGGTTTGGTCCGGGTATTTGACCAGGCATCATGCCGTGGCCAGGCATCGGTCCAGACATGGGGTGGCCTGGTCCATGACCAAACGGTGAGCCAGGAGGGATGCCGTACTGGGGACCTCCAAACGGCTGCCCTGGTGAGGGGAAGTGAGGGTTACCTCCTCCAGGAGGACCTCCAACAAAAGGAGGTCCTGAAGATCCAGGTCGACCGACGAATTGAGGTCCACCCCCTGAGGGAGAGCCAAACGGACCAGGTCCGGGCCCATTGTAAGGTGGCCCATTGTTTGGGGGCGGAGGGAAGCCAGCATTGCCAACGGATTGAGGCGGACCTGGTCCGGGGGTGGACGAACCCGAGGGCGCAGGAGAGGCCGTGTATTGGGGGGTTCCGGAACCTGGCGGGGGCCCCGCATAAGGTGGAGCCCCCGCTGGGGAACCTGCCCCAGCTGGGGGGCCCTGGAAAGGAGATTGCCCCTGGAAGCCCGCCGGCGGCCCAGAGAAGTTCTGGCCTGAGTTGGGAGGAAAGTTCTGAACCTCCGATCCAGGGGGCGGTCCCTTCCAGGTGGCAGCAGGGTCCTCCAGTGTGGCTGGCAGCGTGATTGGTGGTACTCCACGACCTCTACAGCCTGAAACCAACATTAGTCTCAGTTGACCAACATTCAAATAAGTTATATTCCTATTCAATTTCACACAAATAAATATTAATTAAATAGGCTGTACATAAATTTTCACTATCTCTAATATCCTAGTACCAGTATGTTATAAACATTGAACCATTGGAAAAGTGGATGTACAGCTTAGTTGTTTACAAAAATAAAACAACAGTTAGGCCTATGTAAAAAAAGAGAATTTCAAAAGGTTAAAATACTTTCTTAAAGGAAGTATACTAAGCTGTAGACATACTAACAATATTTTTCATTCGGCTTCATAAATAAACATTTAAAAAAGAAACACGTTTACCAGAATCCTTAACATTTTGTCCATGTTTAATAAATCTACATAAACCATGCAACATACTGGATTTGTATAAATATTCTAATTTATAATATTTGCATTACATTTTAACTTGTAGCTTGGAATAACTTAGGTTTACGAAAATGAATTGAAAAAATTACTGTGTGGTAAATGCTGAACAAAAACATAATGTCAAACAGAATTTACCTTAGACAAACCGCCTTAATACATTATTTTGAAAACAAAACCCTATACTTCACTAATTTTTGTAAATAAATAATATAGGCTAGGTCAACAGTGAAAATATGCTCAGACAATATGAAAAAATATTAAGAGTTTATGTGGGTGAAGAAAAACTTTTGTTTTCTAAAATAATCTTATGAATATAATCCCTTTTAAAACTGTGAATTGGTCTTAATTTAGTAATTTAAGTTTTTCTTGCAAGAAGTTTAAACAGGCTTATGTTAATAGCCTATTACATTGTTAAATTTACTCATAAAATAGGCCATGTATTAATAAAATAGAGTAAGTTATATAATATAAGTTACAAAGTTGCTAGCTTTGTTTGAATTAATAAAAGTTCATCTTATACAAATAAGAAGTTCTCAAAACATTCTAATAGGCTTATTTGAAATGTATGTAATAGATTACTTTAGACAAAAATATTTTTCTATTAGGATTGTAAACAATTGTGGCTTAAATCTTAAGTCTACTCTGAAATATACATATTTTATCAATAATTCTAATAAAACTAGTTTTTTTTTAACACTTGGGATATGAGTAAGAATAAAAGATGAAATATGTATTATATAATGGTTATCTTCAGAAAAGTGATAACCCTATTTGAAAATGAAGCCATTGGGGCTTTGGTGTTAATGTTTTACTTAAATATGTGCATTTTATTATTATCAATTGATGAGTGACACTCGACGCTTCATTTTACGAAATAACTAATCAATATAAAGAATGGGTGAAAAAGATTCTAATAGCTTTAAAATGAGCACACTTTTGTCTTCCAAATAGGTTAGGTTAGACAAAAAGTTATATGAGAGATTGTACAGTAGTAGCATTACTCTCATAATATTACTGTACTAACTAGAACTTATGTGTATGTTGTGGTTTGCCACCATAAACAATAAATAATAATTTACATTTCTTGTTTCGTTGACCTCCGCGCCCTTGTCTCATTCTGTCAGTGTCAGAATACGCGAAAATTGAATGTTTTTGTACTCTGCTTTACTAGACGCATAACTCCACGAGCACTTTAAGTTCTCGCCTAGATCGAAGCACAAATTAACACAATCGTTTGAAAAATAATACACAAAACAAAATAACTTGTTACAGTTAAGCATTTCCGTTTTATCACAACATTTCTCCTTCATTCTGTAAAAATTCAGTATCACTGGTTAGATATTCCTCTTTTCTAAATAACTTCTCAAGAAACGCAGCAAGTAAACACCACCCGAGTCAAGCGAGCTAAATTTTGTACTTTTTTTAATCAATAATCAAAATTGAATTTTAAATATAATATTTTATATTACATTATAATATTTTACGAATTAAATTAATCAATTACAATTTTATTTAGAATTTACTATTTTTTTCAGTTATCAACTTGACACCGGATGATTTTTTTAATCAACACAAAACATTTATTAATAAAGTAAATACAAAATAAACGACTGCAAAATGTAATTAAATTCTTTACTTAAAGCAAATCAAGTATATTGTATTTATATTTTATCTATTTCGGTTGAATATTACACTTCTAAGACATGTGTTGTAAACGCGATAATTAAACCCCGCTAAAAACAACTCGTAGTACTTCCGATATCATACACCATTTTTCTTTCCCGAACTCACTTTTATAAATAGATATTGAATTATTTTATTGTATAAACCGAACGCCCACCTTTCTTGCCTCTCACGATGGCCGTTTGTGTGCGGGGAGTTGTGACAATTATGTCAACTATTTTTCTTCTTAGGCCTTCTGCAAAAATTATCCTGCGAAAAGCCACGAAATGCTGCCATTTTTACAGCGCGTCGCGACCGGCTGAGTGAGGCAGCGGTGGGCATGTTGTCCTGCCACACATCCTTGTTGATAGCTAGCCACTCTGCAGACGACGACGACCACCGTCAACTAAATTTTAACTTATTTCCCTGACTTCCGACACGTTAAGTTACTTTTAGCTCGTGTTTTCTTTTACTTTTATCCGGCGAATTTTTTCGTTCGCAAGTCTTCCATCGTGAACTCACAGTCAACGGCGGTTGACAGTGTCACCCTAAAAATCAATAAAGTTCTCCCCCCTGGCCCTTCCCGCCTCCCCCTATTCCGCAACACTACACGACTATCATTACTAGGCACAATGTAATTGAACGGCGACGCTTCCCTAAATCTGGGCGGTGGCCCCTAAGCGAGCACCGCCTCTTTTTTTTTTAAACAGAGCAGTTTTTTCTCGAGTTGAAGAGACACACAATTGCCACGTTCTGATGTAGATCAGTTTACCCTGGCGTGACTCTGTTCACTTGGGCGTCTCACGCAACACCGCCTGAGGTAGCCGCGAAGTCGCGACTAGAAGGTCGGCTGAGATGGAAGATGTTTGTAGTAACGAGAAATAAAACTTTCCGGAAGAAAGTTTTGCTTTATCCAGTTTGCAGCTCAGCTACCTTGACCTAGCCATAGTGATTTGTATTGATTAATATGTGTGTCAATGAGTTGGAGCCCCCTCCCCTGAAAAGAGACGTTCCTTTCGTTCGACTGGGTGGTTAGACGGCGCCTCGCCTCCGGGGAGAGAAAGGTCTTGTTCCTCCTCCTGACTTCCACTGACCGGTTCAAGGTCAGACGCGGAGGGGTAGACAGCACAGCTATCTTAATTATTTAACCTTGCCACATGAAGGCTGACTACAAGTCACTCTTCCGATTCACCTGTCCTCTACCACAGCTATGAACTGAACAATGAATTTACCAACACAATAATCTTATAATAAAGAGCCTTCGAGTAAGACTTGGATCGAAATATCTTTTGAACCTTGTTTATCCCTTCATGATCTCTTTTGTAGGAATCAGTTAATGCAATAAAATAATTATATAACTATTTTTTATACCCTTAATTAATAATTCTAAATTTGTGCTATCTGATTTAACTAACTTTGGTTCATAATTAAACATTGTTGTAGGCCTTTTCTAATATCTTCATTACCGGTAATATACAATAGTTAAATATTAACGCATTTATTAAAGATTTAATTATCTACATACTTAATGAACTTTAATAAACAACGTTAAAAGTGTTTTTAGAATTGAAAATGTTAAGGAAGGTACCATAAATATTCATTTTAGAATAAAATCTTGTTTGTCAAGAAAGTACAAATGATTTTCCTCCACCTCCCGGCCTCTCATCAACCTCCCCCTCCCCCTCTCCCCCCTCCCAATGCAATTTTAAAAATAAATTCCAAATTCACTTGAACAACCTTAATCAACAACTATACAAATCATCTTGGTATAATAAGTGTAGCAGAACATTAACATTATAATCCTTACTATGACTCTTTCGTATGGTGTGTTTTAGCTGAATCAAAGCATGTAAGTAACTCTGAAAGAAAAGAAGGTGTAATAGACCTTTGCGTGTTGGAGACTACACTTTGAGAAAAAACAAGTGTGGATCTTTGTGTGCTAAAAGTACTCTCTGGTATAAAACAAGTGTAGACCTTCTTGAGGGGCTAGAAAGTACACTCTGTTAGAAAATAAATGTAGATTTTCTTTGCACGATGTAGTGTACACTCTGATTTATGACGAATGTAGACCTCTGTGTGTTGAGAGTATACTCTGATAGAAAAAAAAGTGTAAACCTTTGTGTGTTGAGAGTACACTCTGATAGAAAAAGTGTAGACTTTGTTGCTTAGGGGAGTTTACACTCTGAGGGAAAATCACTATAGACCTTTGTGTGTTAAGAGTACACTCTGATAAAAAAACAAGTTTAGGCATTTGTGTTTTAAGAGTAGCCTACACTCTGATAAAAACACGTGTCAGCCTGCATCGTGTAGTAGAAAGTACACTCTGATAGATAACAAGTGTAGACCTTTATGTGTTGAGAGTACACTCAGAGAGAAAACAATTGTAGACCTTTGCGTGTTGGTGAGTACACATTGTGGATACCTTATTGTTCAGAGCACTAGGAGAAATTATAAAAGAAGTAGATATCTGCTTGACCTGTGGACAGTATGTTACACTCTGATACAAAATAAGGGGATTCTCTGAATATTCCTTATAAGATCATCAAAAGGTTGATAAACATGGATATTAGATACAATATCATATTCGAACGATTACACGTATCAAAGTGTGGTTTTCTACATTAACACTAAATATGAACGAAATTGGAATAATTGGAATTGGTTTATTTCTATTGAACATTGTTATGTTTCTTTTTTTAATTATTAAAAAAATGGTTAAATGTTTTCACCTGTCGATTTCACTTTCTTTTAACAGAAACTAGAGAAAACCTCATTAAGAATCGACGTCATGTTCTAGCAGTATTATTTTTAGACTACTTGTTACCCTTAGGGTGAATTGGTTCTTTACAAAGTACCTTCATTAACTTTGGTTCATGAAAAGGTATTACCCTCATCCCATCAAATTTAAAGTTGGAGACTTTGTGATTCTTACTAATCACAGCCTTAATGGTGATTTACGTTTCAGTAGCCGCATAGTCAAATGCGTCACTCTCGCTGTAGACTACTGCTGATGACGGGGAAATGGAGGTTAGAAACTAGGTCGGGTGTACTGAGGGTGGTTTTTCCAAAATAATTTTCCACTCTGTCTCCACGAAAATGAGAGTACACTGCCACTAAATATAACCTTGCTCATCCCCAAAACCATTAACGTATTTAGTCTGCAAGAGTATGAACCGAACGGGTAGTAAGATGCTGTGCTAAAAAAAAATATTATGGTTTACTAAACGTTACTCAACTGTACGTTTGTAAATACTTTCAAATCTCTTGACCTACCATTTATAACGAATGTACACTCAATAATATATTTTATTCTTTAAGAATAATATTCAACCATCTTCATTCAACCTGAGTGATATGTAGACTCTTATCTTTCTTAATTTTCAAGCAGATTACATTCCGCTTTTATTACATAATAAATGATACGGCGCACATCATAGACTTTCTTTCGCTTTTGACTTAAAATAAACATTTACCAAAAACTGTGTACCGTATGAAACAAAATAATAGGTCAATGCATTGTTGTAGAAAGACTACGCCAAAGATCATAAATGAAATAATATAAACGGTTACTTACTTACTCTATGGCATTAAGGACTAGAAACATCGTTACAATAAAATCGAGAAAAGAGAAACATCTTTGTCCACCAAAGAACGTAAGAATCAAATTCATTTTCAAATACCGCAACTAAAAAGTATGTATATATGCTTATAGCTCAGAAATGATTAGTTTTATAAAAATGTATTTCAAACAAAATATTTTTTATCTTTAGTAGTATTACAACTTTACAATAATAAGATACTTCGTATATCAAATAGTTGCGGACAAATGGTCAAAATCAGAAAATTTCCCTAATGTAAAGTACCTTCAAAGTCATTTTCATGAGAATGTGAGCGTTGCCATCTTGTTATTAAGGATAAACAATATCTAGATATAAAATGTAATAAATATTATTATTAGCACCGCGTCTTACTACCCGTTCGGGTTATAAGCACTTACGCTAATGTGTAATGGTAGGGTGACTGTGAGGTGAAATGGAGGTCCTAATGTTTAACATGGGATCCGAACCACGGTGGAGACCTGGCATTCCCAACATTCACAAGCTGTTATTAACACACGTCTTGTCAGAGGTGAAGGAAAGGTTTGGTCACCAAAATGTAATAACAATCTTTATAGAGAATATTGAGAAAATTTATCTTTTTCTCTTTTTACCCTACAGTATACTAACCTTAAATTCAGGGTTATGTATCTAATTTTTTAAAAAAACCTAGGGGGACCTTATGATAGGCCCAGCTACCAAGTTTTAGCCCAATCGGTAAAATAGTTTCAGCTTAGCCCGAGGTACATACATACAGCATTTCGGAAACAATTTTTTTTGTTTCAGGGAGTCAGGAAACGTCGGCATTGATCAAAATCTCTAGTTGGATTTTTTTGACGATCAAAATACTTTCTCTTCAAGGTGTCGAGAGAAAGTAAAAAGTGGTTTTAGCAATACCGTCTGTCTGTCTACCCATCTGTCTGTCTGTCTGTACCTCGGTCTAGAGAGAAAACTATTTTAACGATTGGGCTAAAACTGGGATTCTGGGGTTTTCATAAGGTCGCCCCGAGGGGTTTTGGAATTAAATATTGAAATCTAAATTTAAGGGTATTTTACTGAATGTCAAAAATAAAGAAAAAAGTCAATTTTCTCAAAATTCTCTTTAACGATTTTTATTAAATTTTATATCTAGACACTGTTTATCATCACAAACAAGATGGCAATTCTCATTTTCTTTTGAAAATGACTTTGAGGGTAATCTACATGGGAAGATTTTCCAGTTTTGATCATTTCTCCACAACTATTTGAGATATGAAATAGCTTATCATTGTAAAGTTTTAGTACTACTAAAGATAAAAATCTTTTATTTGAAATATATTTTTATAAAACTAATAATTTCTCAGCTATAAGCATATATATACCTTTTAATTCAAGTTTTTGAAAATTAATTAGAATCTTATGCTCTTTGGTGGACAAAGATATGTATCTTTTTTTATTTTTTCTGTAACAATGTTCCTGGTGCCTTATGCCATAGAGTAAGTAACAGTGTATATTATTTCAGTCCTGATTTTTGGTGTAGTTTTTCTACAACAATGTATAGGCCAATTATTTTGTTTCAAAAATATCTCGGGTTTTTTGTTGATGTATATTTTAATATAAAAGCGAAAGAAAGTTTGTGCGGTGCGCCGTACCATTTATTTTGAATGAGTTTTAAACGTGCTAAGGCTATTGGTAGCATACACTAATTAAAGAGGACATAAGGATGTGAAGGGTGACTAAAGAAAATACATCAGTATTGGCGTTATTTTATGTTCGCGTCTCGTCTTACTACCCGTCCTAGCTATTCACATTTAATTACATTAAAGAGGAAGGGAGGAGTAAGGTAGAATTTAAAAGAAATACATCCCTATTTGTTTGGCGAGATAATGAGAAACACTTTAGGGGGGATGGTAAGGGGGATCTGTGTGCTTAGTATGCGTGCTCATTAGGGCGGGTCATTTTTGTGAATTCGGAGAGAGAAAATTACATTAACATTCAGAGTGAAGGTAGAATCACAATTTTACTGGATAATTATAGTCGGGAATGAAAAGGAATATAAGAGCAACTTTTCGAAAGAACTAGTTGGCAAACCGCATCAAAGCGGAATAAATTTCTGGCTCTGGTTTGCCAGTGATGGGAAAGTTGAGGTTCAAATCCCGGTCGAGTGTACTAAGTAGATTTTTTTGCTAAATGGTTTTCCAGTTTTCCTCCATGAAAATGCGGCTACGTTTCATCGAGATTCCCACTAGCGTAGCTAAATGCATATAGCCCGGATGGATTGTAAGAGGTGGCGGAAAAACAAAACCATAGCACATAGCTATCACCAACACTATAGCTGACATTGATTTGAGGATAGCAGTTATGTTAACAACAAAAGTAAAATTAAAACGTTAATAGAAATTTGAAAGCAATTTAAAATATGCGGCCACACAGGGCCCCTTCCTCCCCAATTCGGGGGGTCCCACGCTTACTTAGGTGACAGAAGGAATAATTAAGCTAGGGTGGAAATTTTTTGCCTACACACTCGTATTGTAGGATCCTGTATTGGCGATCTAGAAAATATTGTCAAGGTGTAGAAACTATTTAAAAAAACATAATCATGTAGTTTGGATTATTGAATGAGTGTAAGGAGTTATTGGTTTTAGCTCTACCGATTTGCATTATAGCAGGTGTGGTTAGTGAACTGATGCTGCGCTTTTGAGTAAAAGCAAGCCACTTGACACAGACTTTTAAAGATCAATATAAACAGTTTTTTATGTAGATCCCAAAAATATCGCTCTTAGGATTCAAGATGGCGGCTATTTTTCATAATGGTGATAGGGATTTACCATGGGTCAGTTATCTCGAAAACCATTAACATTAAAAACACTTTTTAAACAAAAGATAGGCCTTTTCACTTTTACAAGATCATTAACTGAACAAGTCCAAAAGTTAATTTTAATATATGGTCTTTTTTTAATTATAGCCGCAAAAAGATCAAACATAGCTTCTGATTGGTGAGTGTTTAAAGTTTTCCCGGTAATAACATAAAAACAAAGGCCTAAAGCGACCTTCATGGCAAAGTAAAACTGTAAAGTGTAAGAATTTATTTCGGTACATTTGATTTAATTGTAATTATTGAAGTCAACGGTTCTGATAAGAGCTGTGAAAGTGTTGAAAACGCAAGAGCGGCTGAGACCATCATTACCAGTGTATCACGAACATTGTTGACTTGATTGTTTTCACACGTACTACTTTTGTGTAATTATAAGAATAACAAATGCATCTCATAATAGTACTAAATATACCTCTCCTAAGTTGTCTCTAAAACGTTTTAGAACGTTTTACTGTGAAATATACAGTTCAAACTTGTACATTTTAGGAAGATTAAAAACAGTTTTATAAATAACATATGCTATATATAAAAAATAGAAAAATCTTACATTACCACACAATGCCACAATACCAGTTTTCTGAAGTTACAACATTTAATTATGTTAGGATGAGTCACTTCAGGATGTGCCTCTACAGTGGATGCAGAGTAAGGAGCAAGGTATGCTGAGCGACTTGCAGATGCAATGACTCGTGCAGCCTTTCTTACATGAACACTCCACCAGCGCCCTACATGCTTGCCATAACACAGGCTTAGATGTCCACTTCGGAATCAAGTGTCTACACAATTTTTCTGCTTGGTAGTTTGATCGCAGAACATGTTGGTCAAAAACGGCTGCCATTGGTGGACTATTATACAAATATCTGTTTTAGATGATAAAATAACTTGGCGTGTTTCATCAATTTATATTCCATTGCATTCAATATCGTAAAGAACCACAATATAATCCTTCAGTTTTTTGCGGGAAGGTTCACTCAAGTAAGCCACAAGTTATGTGATTTCTATTAATGATTTATCCATTCTGTCAAATTTCATCCATCCATTCCAAGCCCTTGCTTTCTTATAAATGAAAAGACAGATCTAGAATCGCACCTAGAAAATGCGTGATAACCTCTCAAAGCTGTGGAATTATGCTCGCCTAGTTCTTGAGCGATGACATGAACCATAATGCAACTGAATTTGTTAGCGATTCTAAAGAAAAACCACAAATTTTAAGACCAAAACTTTTCAGTTGAAAGTAATAAGATATGGATAGTAGTATTACCACGTCTGTGTCCACGGTACATATACCAACAGAAGGATCACAATGCTGTACAACATCAAGTACGTAGTATATTACGTCCGTTTACTTCCTACTGACCTATAAATGAGCTCTTCAGCGAAATTTTCTCAGCAACAGAACATATACTCGCTTCTTACGGTTGTCACATTCTGTGGTAAGTCGACTCACTGCACATTGGCGTTTATTCAATGGAAGCAATGCTTCCCTAAAATTAAAAAGGGAATAAAGAAAATAAGAGGAAAATAATGTTAAAACCAATTATTATAATTAGTAATCCCTCCAACAAGGCTACTGTTAATAATAGTTGAGATGGCAGCTATTCTTTCTTAACGCAAGCAATTCTTTCTCACTCAGACTGATCGGCCAGGCAGCTGGTCTCGCACTTTATTCTGTCACTCGTATGTTTCCGGGTATGTACGGCCCTCATCGATGAAAGGGAAGCAGCGTTTCCCTAGGCGAGTATTGCCTCAGTTTACTTTCGTGATTGATGTATAATCGTACTTATATACTGTTAAAATCTCATTCTCAAGTTGTTTTAGCAATATTTATTGTTTCTATAAATAATTATGGACATTATATTACAAAAAAGGTATTTATCACCATTTTACAGTAAGTTTAGTTTTATTCTACAAGAATATTGACGCTTGTTTGATCCTCCAAGGAAAGCCGTTTGTTTCTTCGCGGACAGTAGTAGAATGACGAGTGCGTCAACAAGTTCAGCAGTGGAAGAGGAGGGTTGCTGTGTTACCATAAAGTAATATTTTGAAACGTAGTTTTTCATCCTGGTCTCTTGACGGAAAAAAGAAAATATTTGAATCAGGCAGATCCGCTCCATTTTTAGGCACAGCAACAACAAAAAAACTTTGACATTTCAATACTTAATTTTATGAAAGTGTTTATTAATTATCGAGGTGTTGGGTTAGTTGTAAAATTATATAGTTGACCTTACTATAAAGATGATGACATGTAGAATAAATCCGGATTCAGTGAAATTAATAATACTTGCAAAGCTATTAAAAGGCATGCTAAAGATTAAATTGATTTGCAGGTCACAACCCAAGACAAAAAAAATATCTACAATAGTAAATGTTACATAATAATTATTATTATTATTTGAATTTGAACTATTATTTTAATATATTTAATTTAATGATTGAGTAATATTTCTAATCTCACCAATGATTTTGTTTGATTCCATTCATATTTTGTGTCACCCCCTGCCTTTATTCCCCATAATACTTTAAGGTCTAGAAAAAAATGGAAGGAAGGACCTGTGTGAAATTCAAACTAAACAATGATCTACCAGACCACCTTTAATGCAACATCACTGCTTCACTTAGCCAAGAATTGACCACACGCCGCTGTCACTGCATATTCAGCAAGCGTAAGGAAACAAGAGAGTTTATTGTCAGGATTCGTGAGAAAACCCACCTAACATCTGGGAAAGGGGGCATTTTCAAACACTTGGCATCGAATTCCTCAGGACGTTTATTATTTTGAACTCCTTTATTAAGAGTGTCATTGGTGTAAATGTCCCAGATTCTCATGGTTTTTATATTTGTTGTATCATTTTATGGGTGCTTGTTGAGCTCATTTTCACAGTAACCATCAAATGTTTTGGATGGACGTGAGGCAATAATGTTTGCCAGAGCAGCCCCATCGTATACCATGGTGTTACACTCAACTGAGAAGGAGTAATCGTTAACTTGTGCTTTCAAGGATGGTAACAAGATCGGACTTGGTACATATGAGTATCTCTCTACACAAGGAAAAAGCAGGATAATATAATATATAGTTAATTTTAATGAATGAAAAAGTATTTTAGATTGGGCTCACGGGTTTAACTAGCAATGAATAGGCGTGAGAACAGTTGAAAGTAGTTTTTCAGGGAAATGATTGCTCCATTATTCCATGATGGGGTTTTCCCCAGCTCTTCAAATATTAGTATCTTGTTTTTAATCATACAATCGCATACACTAACGGAGGATTCTTCAAACAGCCTTTCATACAGAAATAATTTGTACAATTTTACATCACGTTAATCTACAAATCTCAGATCCTCCATACGTTCAGTTCCAGCAACACAATAAACATAAGGTCGTAGGTCCGTGCATTGAAATAATTTCCTAATTCCATGAATGGTTGCCTAAGTATGTGTACATTTTCTATCATCTGCTTTTGAAAAGATTTGTGTTGTTCATGATAAAGAGTTTCAGCTCTGTTTGGTGGAATACCATTGAACTCATTCAGAAGTCTGAAGATCTCTGGGCCGGTGACTGCCCATCTTAGCAAGGCAGCTGGGTCATGAAGCAGTTCGATAGCACCACCTTCACCTTCTATTACGGTATTGTGCTGCTCGTGTGCCTGATCAATAGCAAAAACTGAGAAGGTCTTTCTTTCTAACAACGAGATTTACAGCCGAACATTGTTCTTCATTTGTTGAAGCTTCTTCTGGCAACTCTTTCAAATTCTTAATATGTACAGAAAGCCAATGAACATAAGGAATTTGGACAAATAAGGAAAACCATGGCAACATTTTTTCAATAAATTCTTATTTGGAGTTGGGTTTTATTCTTGTTATTTTTCACTAGACATAATTATTCTTAAGTACAATTACATAATATTTATTATTCATCTATATAACAGGAACGGATTAGTGCTTACAAGAGAATTTAAGGTAAATACACTTTTTAACTACATAATATAAACTACAGACGTTTAAACATGTGGCTTGTTCGCCACAGAAGACAGATATCAATAGGCTTGTTATGCTCAGTCACATGACAGTTCTTTCTTATTTCTTCCTGGTGTTTGTAAACAGCTCTAATAACGCATAAATTCATCATTAATTGCTATGTGGTGAGTAATTGTTTCCTTTTGTGTGGATTATAGCCACGTTTATTATTTTCTAAATGTTAGTATGTGATGAATTTTACGATATCCGAAGAACGACACAAATAAATGTGCTCTAACGTCTTTGAGTCACATCCCGCCACGTTTTGTGTTGTTTTTATTCTTAAGGCTACTGAGATGTGTTACTGAAACATAATATAAATATAGCTACAATGTTACTTCAAGATCAGTTGACTAAAAATATTTCATAAGCTTGGTTGTCATAACAGCTTCCAGAGCAGTTCAGAATAGTTTAGTTAGTGTCACAAAGCTCTCTATCAAATTGTATAGTTAATACAAAAATAATTGTTTAAGGCCTACCAGCTGATAACTAAAAACTGTTATAAGAGTTTTAGTCTTACTTTAAAAAAATAATACTTACCTTTAATAATGTTAAAAAAATTGTTAGCTTCTGATTTATAGAACCGTTACTGGCTCGTCTCCACGTTCGAACACTTGGGGCGCGAGCCTGTTTAATTGACGCCTTATATAGATAAAAATATAATTAGACGTATAACAACTTTTATAATGATATAAAATTTGCTAAAGCCCTTCATTTCTATGAGATAATAGTAGTAGATCGAAAAAGACTTTTTTCACTTCTTATAACTCGATTACAATAGGAATAAATTTATGTTAATAAAAGCCTAATAGTGTTTTTATATCTGTCCAGAGAATATTTAGTACTTTTCAATGAGTTAGAAAGCTGAAATTTGCTGAAATTGTAGAGGAACCATTCAAGAGGTGTGCAAATTTTCAGAATTTGAAAACTGATAAAAATAAAAGTTATTAAAAAAAATGTATTTAATCATTTTAATTCGTCGACATGTTGTTTGCATTTGAAAAGCATGGAGAACCTATAATATAGATTCCAATCTAAAATACAAAGAAAAATTGCAGATTATAAGTCACTGACCTATATTTAATTTGTATACATATTATTCGGCAAAAAGTGTTTCTTTAGACAGTAAAATTTTTACAGCTAATGTTAAACATATGCATTTAATTTGAGCTTACATTTACATAGCTTAGACATGTAAACATACAACCCAATAACTACCCCAATTAAAAGACAACTAACACTGCAGAGTAATAAATGACACAAACTTATAACATCAATGTTGACTCAGTTGACGGGGAGAATGAGCTGGAAAAAGACAACTATCAAGTTAAGTAGAGTTCTTAAACAGTTTGGCCCTCTCGGGAATGCCACAACACAAATTAAACTTAAAAATAGGAAGTATAAGTATGATTCTCAGGAACTTAAATACTAAACAGAGCCTATGCAATGGAACCCGCCTAGCAGTGTTTAATACCAAAAATTTATTTGGCCCCATTAGACCTTGACATGCCTATTGTTTTGAGATGGAGGCAGTTCCCAGTTTACCTAGCGTTCTCAATTACTATTAATAAGTGATAAGGATAGGGTTGGTATCTATCTGCTCAAGCCAGTTTTCTGCCATGACCTTTAAGTGGATATTTCCAGTGTTTTGAAGCTCAACAGACCTAAGGGTTAAAGTCGTTGAATCAAATCCGGGAACACTAATACCGAAAAACCCTAGCGTATTCGTTAAAAACATAGTAAGTAAAGAAATTTAAGAATTTATTTGGAAAAATGAAAATTTATTTAGTTAATTCTCACTTTAGCTACTTTTACTTAATATAATTGACAAAAATATAATTCTATAACAAGCTAACCTTTCATACATCTACAAATTGAAGGTTCGGTTTTGTTAGAACATGTAATATTGACATCAACCTGCTAAAAATTGTCTTAAAAACTAATTATAATATACGATATTATTCCTTATATCAATGTGAAAAGTTTTGGTAGATTTATTAAATTATTTCAGTTTGTTTTTAAGATAACGGAGAATATTCACTGCATTATCAGACACGGCTACCATGTTGGAAACATGCCACCATCTTGAACCACAAGAAAAAAAAAATTGGGTCCACATCTAAAATAGTTTTATGTTGGTCTGACAAACGCGTGTGTCAAGTGGCTTGCTTTTACTCAAAATTGCACCATTTTCACGATTTTTGTCGCTAGCCGCGCCTAATAATGTCTCATGGAAACTTTTGAATGCATTAACCGTTTTGATTCAAACTTGGTACAGTTGTTCTTTGTATCTCTATACAAATAAATTTCTTTGGAGAAAAAAATTGAAAGAAGGTTTGGGGATAAATCATCCCTTGTATGTACAAAAACACTGCTTCTAGCATTGGTTACTACATTTTGTATTTACTTTTTAGGGTATTTCCAGATATTTTACACGGCTGAAAACTGGTATATATGCGTAAACTACTGTAATGATAATTTTAAAAATTAAGGAGTAGTGGTGAGGCAAATAACTGGAGGCCCCGCAATAGAAGCTTGCCCAGGGTCCCACGTCAGGCACCTGTGTACTCTTTGAGGTAGCAGTCTTAGGCTGCGGTCACTTTGGATGCAAGCTTGCGCAAGTAAACTGTATGCGCGAGCGTGCGCAAGCTTGCACGAAGAAACAAAATT
>CABFVX010003588.1:61255-82244 GCA_902151425.1 Timema shepardi | reverse complement strand
AATTTGTTCTGGTTACTTTTCAGAGCTGTCAGATGTCAGCTGTGAGCTGTCAGTCAGCACCAAAGAAGTGGTATGAGCACTGTACAGATAGTGCGACAGCTTAACTCAGTCGATAGCATGTTTCTATACTGATTTAGGGACACTAGGTTCGATTCCTGACACTGTGGAATTTTTATTTTTAGTGAAACATTTGTTTTTTCTTATAACCTGATAAGCTAATGAACGGGGATGTTGTGTCGTACCCTCCGCTACATTGTAAAGTAGCAGCTTAACTTGCCAGACCTACAAGTCTCCTATTCTAAGTTCAATGTACACTCCACTACACTGTAAGGTAGCAGCTTAACTTGCCAGACCTACAAGTCTCCTATTCTACAAGTTCCATGTACACTCCGCTACACTGTAAGGTAGCATCTTAACTTGCCAGACCTACAAGTCTCCTACTCTACAAGTTCCATGTACACTCCGCTACACTGTAAGGTAGCAGCTTAACTTGCCAGACCTACAAGTCTCCTATTCTACAAGTTCCATGTACACTCCGCTACATTGTAAGGTAGCAGCTTAACTTGCCAGACCTACAGCTCGCTCTTATTAGATTCATTATCGTGCAGCTCGTCAAGGTAAGAATGTCACCATTCAATTTAAACAGAGTGTATAGTCCAAATCTAATAGTAAGGGCGTTTTAGAAAAAAGAATCATATTTTGTTTGTTGTGAATAATTATATTACTTCATTATTTCAGTAGTGTTATTATAATTAATCAAATCTATTTGAGATATCTAAGTTCATTCGACCATCAACATTTATTGCACGATTTTAACAAGCTTTTACATTAATTAAATTAAGATACAAATATCTATTTAATTATGTCAAATCAGTAGAGTTCACGAAATTAAAGCGTCAAACTTGCTATTTTATCATTTTTGCTTTTCATTGGTAAGGTAAAGTAATTTATGTAAGGGGCTGAAATTTAATATAACTAGACATTCATATGAGGTGTACAAAATAAAATATTCATAATATTAACAGTAATAATTTTAACATTATAAATATCTCAATGGAATTATAAATATTTCAATTGAATTATAATGTTATTAATATATTATATTTATTTTTATAATATATTAATAAAACTTATTTTAGTAATAATTTTAATATATATATATGAAATATTAATAACATAAATGCTATTAATATTAATACTATACATATTTCATTATATACACCTCATATGAATGTGGTTGCATTGCACCGTAAACATCGATCCTTAGTTTCTGAGCAAACTAAGGAACCCATTCACATACGATTCAGTCACATTCTCTGATCGTCTCACCCCGAGAAAACACATAACCTCGAACCTGGCCTCACATCGTGGTGAGGTTTTCTGTAGTACACTTTAGAGAACAGTGGAATTAAATCGATAAAAACCATTTTACCGTGTGTATCAAGTACAAAAACATACAGACTTTTTTAAAAGGAAAAACTATAAAACTGATTTCAATGTTGATGTTGTAAAGTGAAGAATGTCACTTCAATACGTATTCTACTTCAAGCGTAATAGGGTGTCTTATAATGTCACGGTTAATCAGCTGTGTGATGATATTTTAAGGTGTGAGCGTAGGGGACGCGAGAAAAGTTAAGTGTTTTTGCAGTTTTTAGAGCAAAACATAGTTTTAGACAAAATAAATAAATATTGCTTCAGTACAGACATAGAGTTTAATTTTCTTCACATGGTGATATCAACAGTTTTTTAATATCTGTCATGAGCATTTTACATTAGATGACAAACTGCTAAAATGAAGAAGAAAAGTTGTCATTAAATTCCAGGATACCGTTGACAGATATTCAACGACTATTGAGATCACCTTGTGAAGAAAATTAAACTATATGTTTGTACTGAAGAAATATCTTATTTACTTTTTATCAAAAAAGGGTTTGATTTTAAAACTGTGAAAGCACCTATCTTTTCATTAGTACCCTACACTTCCACCTTAAATGGGCTTCATAAAAGCAAAAAAAAAGTTTGTCTATGAGAGCCATTCAGATATTTAAAACTATATCATAACTATTCACCAGCTATTAATTATAATTAATCACTGGTGAGTTTGTGGTTTGCAGGATATGATCCTCCATTTCTCTAGCAGGTGTCGCTCGGGGCTTTCATATGATCCTCGGCGGAGGTGGAGGGGGGTCCTTGGATGCTGGTGTTAACATATTTCCTTCCATAGCCCTTTCCCACGAGGCCACATCGCATGGGTACAAGTTCGTATCCGGGCTGAATACCAGTCGACACAAAGGTCAGTAACTTTAAAACAACGGTAAACACAAGGCTTCACTCCATACTCAGAGCTAGCAATATTTAATACATTTGGCAAGGAATTCATCAAAAACTGGCCTTTTTGAGTAGGGTCGGTTTTGTCTTATGGCTTCAAATAAAGATAAACCGTCAGTGAGACACTTATTGCACGTGTGTATGGGTTCACCGCGCCTTAATATCCACCCAGGCTATCTGCATTTAATTTTGCCAATAGAAGAAATTAACTCTCATTTGAGAATATGTTTGGCATATTTGTAGCCAAAGATGAATATTTTTATTTATAAATATACAACCAAACATAAATCTTTTTCATGTCAATGTAAACAAAGAATTAAAAGTTGGAAATTCAATTTTAAAAATCGAGTTTTTATTAAAAGCCACTATTTATACCTACATCCTGGTCCCTTAACCTTCAAAATGAGTGTTTGTTTGTAAACATATGTTCATCCATTTCCTCGTAATTTCTTTACTGGATAAGGGTTTATCAAATTAAATGTAGGATTACTACAGTAAAATAATTATGAAGCTCTTTTACATACCATTTGGGCTATCCAAATATGTATACTAATGTGGTAGGCACAGGGATGGTATAGTTTCGAGAATGTACCCGCATTTGCATTAAAAAAAGAGAGTGGAAACTATTTAAGAAAAAATCTAGATTATTTTCTAGTCTCCCATCCACGTAAATTCAGATAAATCTTCTCTAAATTACACCTTCTTAATTTCTATTTCCCTTGTGTAGCTAAATTTTGATATCGTGGACGGACACAGCACTATGGAGGTAATCCACCACTTGTACACTCTGTTCAACTCGAAAGGTAGCAATCCTAGCTCGACGTACTCTAATATGGCCCCAACTTATAAGATGCACCATAGTGGAACCATTAAAGGTAATCTTTCTATCTTTCATGGTAAGCGAAAGGTACAATTTACTGTACATAGCTAGTGGAGCTGGATGGAAATGATCTTCAGTCACGGGTATAGCTGCATCAATTATTATATTCATAAATTTGAAAAATGAAACCTAGACAAGAAGTGATCATAGAAATTGATTCCTGTGTCAAGGTGTCATTTTTCAAATTTACGTAAACAACAACACATTACCTCCCAGCAGGTGATCTATTTTTTAAGTGGACCTGACTATTTCCACTATCTGATGAGACCCGAAACTCCCATTAAAGTTAAAACAACTTCTGCTCTCCCAGTAAAGGGGTATGTTGTTTTTAAACAGAGTTGTTGAATCTGAAGATTCATCGTGCGAAAATGATATCAAGAGTTTTGTTTCCTTCGCGGACCGGTTTCTTAGGATATGTTTGGGAAGTGTTGGTTTTTATTCAGCCATCACCTCGGGGTTCTCAAGGCCTGATTTTACATGGAAATAATGTTGCTTGAGAATTAAACACACCCAATATTACATGTCATGTGAGACAGATGGTATTAAGGTAGATGTAGGGAATTAGTGAAAAGGGTGGTGCCTAAACAGTTCTTATAGCAACACATTTGGTTGGTCAAAATAAATCAAATATTGCTTCAGTAAGAACAGTTGTCTAATATCTGCCATGAGCATAGCAGCATTAGATGACAAATATTTTTAATGAAGAGATAAGTCTGTCATTAAATCCCAGGACACCCTTGACAAGATATTCAACAACTGTTGACATCATACCACCTTGTGAAGACAATTAAATTCTAAGTTTGTGCTGAAACAATGTTTGATTTATTTTAACCCAAACAATGTTTTTATTTAAAAACTACAAAAACACTGACCCTTTCTCGCGTCCCTTGCACCACCACCTTAAAGCCGTAATCTATTTTGAGGGAAATATATCCACACTGGATTATGGGTATGGTACCTATGGAGTGTCGTGAACAATAACACGACCCTCAATATTCTTAGTATTTATTATTGTGATACTAGTAATAATGACTTTTGGTAAAGGAAAGTAATATCTAAGCATTTGACCATTTGATATTCCCTCAGAGCTGCGACATTTAATGCTAGGTGATCTATTTCGTATCTCAAATAGCTGTGGCGATACGGTGAAAATGGGAAATTTTGGCTAATGTAGAGTCCCCTCAAAGTCATGTTTATATGAAAATAAAAACTGCCATTTTGTTTGTAATATTAAACAGTGCTTAGATAAGAATTTTATATAAAAAAAAGAGTGGATTTTGAAAAAAAAAAATGATTCTTTCTCATTTCGCCCTTCAATGAGCTACCCTTAGTTTTAGGGATGGATAGCTAATTCCAAATAGTTCTTGGGGAAACCTTATGAGAACCTTGGATAACAAGTTCTATCCTGATTTGTAAAAAGGTTTTGCTTCTGACCAGGCCTGTCTAACGTGATTGAACATAATACCTACATTGATAATTGAAAATAATGAGGGGGCTGCATTTCAGAAAGTTAAATATTGTCACCGTACTATGTGGATAAATATCAATTTTAGAATCCATACAACAAAATAAAAATAAGATTACATAAAATGCTAAGATTCATACACTATATTATTTTACTAAAAATTTGAAACTTTACATTTGCAACAAGTGTGTGAGTGGCTTTAGATCTCTTGATGAAGTCACGTTAAAAAATATATGACAAATGTGGTCGTTTGGATGTTTGTTCCTTTTTATGAGCGGAAGCACACTTGTGTGCTGACACATATTTCACATATTTGGTACGCAAATTTAACCATTTTTGGGAATCGATCTTTAGTGAATACTAAGTAAAATTTGGTACACTTGCTAAATCTCACCCAATAATGACCAATTTCCAAATGTCATGATTTCATACTATATATTTCTACATCGATGCCTATATAAAAATACAAATTTGGCCACATTCTTTGTTGGTTCATCCAAAGGTTCGTGGGCCGCACAAAGTCATGAATCGGGCCGCATTGTTTGTTGGTTCATATAAAGGTTCGTGGGCCACACAGAGTCATGGGTTAGGCCGCATTGTTTGTTGGTTCATATAAAGGTTCGTGGGCCATACAGAGTCATGGGTTAGGCCGCATTGTTTGTTGGTTCATATAAAGGTTCGTGGGCCACACAGAATCATGGGTCAGGCCGCATTGTTTGTTGGTTCATATAAAGGTTCATGGATCCGGCCGTAAGTTTGGCATTCCTGCTCTAGACAAAGACAGACAGACACACACAGTATTGCAAACACAACATTTTTGGGTTCAATGGATCATGAAACACCAACATCTATCAAAATCTCGAAATAAAATTGTGTATGGCCTTTTTTATAAATTATAAAAAACCTTTTTAATTTGGTAGCCAGTTTTATAAGATGACCCTTCGGAGGGGAAGTGAATCTATCGGTCTCGTGTTAGTTGTGGCATGTAAAATATCCCTGTAAGGAGTGTGAAAATATCTTTCCAGCAAAGTTGTGGTCTCTTTCTTTCATAAATCCATGAGGTGGGCAAGGCTGATAACCCGCTTCCTCTGAAATTAAACTCTCAAAGAAACTGCAACAAGAATTAGCCGGAGTAGCAAAGTTTTGTTGCAACCCTATGCTTCGAATCGAGAGATAAAATAATTATTTGTAATAATAGTAATAATATAAGAAGACACAAGTTTGAAAATAATATTCTCTAATAATTTTATATCTCAAATGTGGCACTCTTTTTACGTGGAGCGTAACGCAACGTAAATAGATTACAACAAAGAGAAGCTGTCACGCCGCAACAAACATACACAATGTAAAACCAATAGATATTAATAATAATGTGTGAGGTGATTACCAAACAATTTCATTCACTATCCTGTATCGAACCAGGGTCCCTTGGACTGCCATCTAATTTTGGCCACAGGAACGAGTGACAGCCTCGCCCGGTGGAGTTGTCTTCATAGCGACCTTTGAAGAAAGAGAAAGAGGGGATGTTCCTTTCTCTAAGTCAGGTGAGTGGAACGTTTACAACTCCTGTAGCTAAAGATCCAACTGGTGTTTACATGAAAGCTCCTTAATAATGCGACGTATAATGTGATCAATTGTCTGTTTTACAAAGTGACAACATTTTACATTTCATGAACTTTGGTTACCAAATGGGTAATTGAAAATGCCCGATAGATCATACAGGAAAGAAGCTATTATTGTGGACTAAACTACAGTTTTCTAAACATTATTCAAAACATAAGTAATGGAGATGTAATCAATGATACTGACACTAAAATATGTACTAATAAAAATGTACATAGTACTTAACTACATTGCGCGACATCTTGGTTCAGCTCGTAGCGTTTATGCCTATTGAGTTTATTGTCCAAGGTTCGATTTCTGGCGTGGTTTAAAAATACATAATTAACTAAATAGGGGCTTCCCCTTTCACAGTGGTCAATTAACAGTTGTGTTAAGTCTATTCTAGATTTTAATTGGTGCATAGGTCATGTGCTGATTTTATTTTATATTTGCATTTCTAAGTTCTTGTGAGCTGGCTCGAACTCGATCCGCTGAGTCAAGAGACCTACACTTGACCATGCCGATGAGGATGGGGCTGAGTGACCCGCCTGCAAAGATTGGTCTAATATCTGTCAGTTCGTTCAACATCTGTCAGTCGGATATCCATCAGGAGTCCCCACTCTCTCTAGAACCGACAAACAACTCTACCCCTCCTTGTCATCATTTGCTCTAATGTTGCGTTCATCCTACCGGTTCTCTTTGTCCCACTTAAGGTCCCCGTGGCGAGGCGCCAGTATTTGACATTTGACAAGGAGTCATTCAACTGTAAATGATCATTCCGATGCTTGCCATTGTGTGCTACAGTTCCTATGAGGAAGACGATGAGTATCAAAATACACCACCAGAGTTCATTTGGTGAGGGAGAGGCGTGCGAAAAAATGGTCATTGCAGTAGTTTGGGCTGTGAAACTGGTGGGAACACTTAAACCTAACGAAAGCCTAACTAACCAAACCCTGGTAGCCGTTGGGGTGATTCTATTTTCGGGAAAAATACCTAAGATACCAACCGAGAATCAATAGTAGCGCGTTAGACCAAGTAGCCACCGCAAAGGGTAACATATTGTATCAAATAGTATTATATTAACACTAGTATCTTGATATAATTGACCACCAAAATATAAAAAGAGTTTTATAACTTAGAGAAAGAGCCATAAAATGTTTCGAAATAATTTTTATTTTGTAAAAATTATAAGACGTCATCAACCACCATTGTTTCAGCTGGTTTGCCATCTTGATTTCAGAAGCTCTCGTTTGAAAAGCATTTTTCACTATAAACGCCACTACAAACGCCACTTCCAAAAAAAAAAAAAAAACCAAAAGGTTCATTTCCTAATTTCATGTTTCAATAATGTAAAAACGGTAAATCATCAAAGACAAATTATTTGTTGTGAAAGTTCTGACTGTCAAAAGTATCAACAAATCTTCATATGGTCTTGGAGATTATAAGGTTTGGTGAATGGATTTTCCTACCTCTCCTATGCCCTATGGTCCTATAGCCTTCCTTGAACCAATTTAAAAAATGTTGGTTTAACAGATACACGTTAAAAATGTTCCATTCCTACAATAAATAGTTCAGAGGTAAAATAGGGTGTGCCCTTAACATCAAAATGATCCTCAGCCTCCAGGACTACAACACTTTAAACACTCATGGGTAAGGTACTGGCTAAAGAATAGTTCCAAATATAATATTCAGGATAAGGCTTTTTATTTTATAAGCCCTGGATGTCCTTGGTTCAGATTCTGACCAGTTTAATATGGCCCTACTATCTGATTATCCTTCATTCTCGTGCGTTAGTTTTCAAATTGGTGCTAGATTTAAATATATTGTGTTCGTGATTCAGGTAGTTTTACATTTCTACCAACGGCTATAATGGTTTTGATTTTAACTAAAGCTCATAAATTAATAATTCAGGTTCACTTAACTAACACTTGGATATGGTTGATTTGAAAAATTACTATTGCTGACGAAAATTAAGTTGGAGTGACTATTCTACCTCCAAACCTTTTGATTGTGCGAACCCATCAAACGTCCGTTCTAACTTGACCGCGGGTGTCCTTCCAATAGAGGTTGCTAGGTCTTCTGCTGCCCTCGCGGCCCAGATGAATATCCACCCCATTTGACCGATTTCCCTTTCTAAAAAGGAATAGGCCAAGGTCACTCTCATTACCCTAAGAAACTGCACCTTTGGGTCTAAAAAATCCTGTAGGAATGTCTTGTTCTTAACTGCTAGTTCTTAATCCATGATTGTAAATCCTAAAAAACACGATATGTATTGTTACCCTGACTATAGAGAGTGGGAAAAAGCTAAGCTCAATACGTCCTTCATTGAGAATCATACATTATATATATATATTATGCTTCAGCTTCGATTGATTGAAAAGATCTGTTGTTAAAACCGGATTTATTGTAACTAAACAAGCGAGATATTCCCTCTCACGAATTTGTTATGCTAATTATTTAGTATTTGTAACAATTACCTTTTCTAATGTTTTTATTTTTATCTGCATGTGTAAGGTTTGAACATAATAAAAACTTAATTAATAATATTAAATATAATTGCACATAATATACTTTTTTTTTACAAATGATGTGTTAGATATATCTTAGCGTTTTAAAAAATCTAAAACTGCTTAATAACTGACACCATAGTATAGAAAATCCACTTAACTTAACCGTAGCTGCTTAGGATCACTAATAAAAGGTGGTGAATAAAAATAGTCTAAGAACCTGTGAGCTTGATGAACAGTTTAGGAGTAATAAGTATATAGGATTAATCCTCGGCTTGCCGGGTCAGTCTGGCAAACTACCCATCCTCCCATGTCTATAAATCATGGCCTGGGAGATATTGGCCTCACAAAATAAACATGAAAGTTAAACCAGTGTGGAAGTGGGGGAATGGAAAGGAGGGATGGTGAGTGGGGGAGAGTTTCGTAGACGGGGCAGAAATGATTCTCGGATTTACATACTCACTCACCTGACCGGAACCGGAAGAAGAGAAATAGAGAGATACCTTGTTGACTGTTTATAAGTACAGTTTATTAATCGATAGTTAGTGGGGTCAGCTCGTGGTATCCTTCTGTCCTCCTTCTCTGGGTGTTTCTAACACCCTTTCCCCTCCTATCTCCCCGAGATGTTATGTAGGTCGGCGCAGTGCGGCAAGCAGTCGGGCCCGAGGGCGGAGGGAGGGGGTTTGACCCCCGCCCGATGACCTGAAGATGAGCTAGCGGGAGAGAGTTGGTTGCACTCACCCGAGGGAGAGACAACTTGCTGGCTTGCTGGCCTGGGTTTGTTTAGGAGGTTGGTTAGTTCGAGACCTGTCCACCCACACTCAACCAGACGCGACCGATTCCTCCATCTCTTCCGCGTCAACCTACAACAAGATGAGGTATAGTCGCGTCACCGTACGAACAAACCTATTTGACAGTTCAAAGACGTCCCTGGACTAAGGTGACAACGAATTTTGGGGACAATTTCCGTAATAAGACTTATGTCCCTGACTGAATTTAGCCACCATTTTAAAATATGTTTGTTTAAACTATTTGAAATTTATATGGGTTAAATTAAAAGGTTGTAACTAAAAAGTTTTAATTTGAAACCTCGCAATAATGCACAATCTCAATAAAGAAACGAGTGTTTTTTCAGTTATTCAAAATTTGTTCTAACTATTTAGTTTTACGTGAGCTCAATATTTTAATACCAAAGATTCTATCACTTTCATTGTTATGATTAACCGGCCCCGTGGTGTAGTGGTCAGTGCACCTGGCTACGATTCTAGGGGTCCCGGGCTTGACTCCCGGCTGGTTGCTTGGATATTTTTCCCTAAAGGGGAATGCCCCAACGGTCACCAAGGATTGGTTAGTTAGGTTTAATTTTTTTCCACTAGCTCACACCATCATACTCACTATCACGATCCCCTAGTCTCCTTGGGGCCTGGAAGGAGCCTACATGGAAAGGATGTACTGTTAGTATATTCGGGCGTCCCCTGGACAACGGTACATTAGTACGGGCCTATCTTTCCACAAATTGGGCTACGAGGGATGTAACCCAGACGTGCAATATGATTATTGTTACGATTGACTACGTTTTATTGATATTATTTGCTGACTTTGTTCAATAACACTAATTTAAAAAAAAACATGACTATACTATGGACTGTAATATGTATCATATGGCAACTACAGTCCAATTTTCATAAGAAGTGCCTTATCTGGCAGCTAGAAAAGCTACTAGATCTTCTTTATTGTAACCCACTTTGGTGACCACATGGTTTAAGGTGATTCTCTGCAGTAGACTAGACTGCCGATGTCGGGGAGAATGAGGTTCGAATCTCGGTCGGGTGTACTGAGGATGGTTTTCCAAAAAGGTTTTCCACTCTCGCTCCATGCAAATGGGGGTAAACTTCCTATAAGTATAACCTTCCTCACCCATAAAACCACTAGAGTAGTTATTTCATAAGCGTATGAACCGAACGGGTAGTGGGACGTGGTGCACAATAGTAAAATAATATTTTAATGTATTAATACGTCACGTCATGTGATCTGCAGCCACACCTTTTGATATAATATATTATCAATGCCAATAAACTAACGCTAATATATTTGTAAGGTGTTATCAATTTTTTGGCAGCGAAATATACCCTTGTGTTTTTTTCCCTCTAAACTTTCTTACGAAAATTAGATTCTACATTCTAAAGGTCCCATCGGTGATTTTAAGAGCGACAGTTTTAAAAAAAAGAAGAAGAAAAAGGTCATTCTAACCTTGATCCTCTTTTAGATGTTCACTCTACAAACCGAGTGGTCTAAAGTGGTCAATCTTGACAGATGGTCTAAATGTTGATAGTTGTTGATAAAAATATAGTGACCTTTCTTTATGTTGGCTGCCTTACATATTTTAAGTTGTATTCTCTAAAAAAGTACTTCCTATAGCAAACCAGCTATGGTAGAATTATGACAGGAAGGAAAGTATCAAACAATTATAAAAAATACTACAAATATTTTTTAAATTCATACGTCAAGATATATATTTTTATTGAGTGAAGAATATACTAATTAAATGTATCAACAGAAGTGATCTATGGATGTCACGAAAGAGAAACTACCATCTTAATGTAGCACACAGCGCTACTACCTCTATGTCTGGTTTACTGAGAGCTCATTAATAATATTCGCGCATGTGCCCATTATGGTGCAAGCTTTAAGATGCAAATGATTAGTAGACAACAGGATATTCCTGTTCTAGACTCACCTGCTGCAAGATGATCCTTTCCAAGGATGTGTGGATATTTAGTAACTCTCATACTCGAGGTAGTGTGGACATATTATATTGTACCACGTACCCAAGGCTGTGTGTATCTATAATATATATCATTCTCAATATTGTATGGCTAGATAATGTACTTACAACTCGAGGTTGTGTTAAGAGAAATAATACATTTGTCCTCTCTCTGAGTCAATGCCTACGAGCTTCTTAAAATTCACCCTATTCAACCTGTACCTTTTAATTAATGTGCTCGTAGACCTAGCTGCAGATAGCTCTAGTGGTATATAAGACGCTTAGTAAATTTTAACTAATGTACAAGGAGGAAAGGTGTTATATGACAAAAACCATCCTACTAAATGGAGAGATTATCACAGCATTATTTCGAATGAAAATAACATCCACGGAGATTTATAAACTCCCCAGCTATCATAACTCCTCAATTATCTGAATACCATTTGTTATGACCCCACTAAATATAGTTTGATGCTTTAGAGGAATTCTAAGTTTCTAATAGGTGATCTGGTGGTCTAGGGGTAAGGTGTAGGACTTCTATGTTGGTGTTTGGGGTTCAATCCTTGGTCCCAGCACAGATTTATCTGATTTCCAAACACTTCCTTCATTTCTGACAAGACGCACAACTTGTGAATGTGTGGAATGCAAGGCCGTGGTTCGGATCCCACGTTAAACTGTAGGTCCTCCATTTCATCTCATAATCACCCTACTATTAGACATTAGCGTAAGTGTGTACAGCCAGAACGGATAGTAAGATATGGTGCTAATAATAATAATACAAATAATAATAGTAAAAATAATTAAAACAAAAGTTTCTGAATATTTATTTTAATCGCATAACAATTCACGTTAATGTAATTAAATATAAGTTAATTTCACATTTCATTTTTTATATAACAACATATAAAATGTAGCATTTTTTAATCCTCTAGGTAAATGTCGATACGACCATCTGCTAGAATTTGATGGGATCCATATTTTAAATTCAAATTTTCAAACGCGGGATATCTGAACTACTGTAACTACCATACCGGTAGGTCATCCCTTTAAGATGAGAAAAAAAGGAACGCGAGTTCAGGTAATTATTTTTCTAGTTTCTTTAGCAAAAATTAATTTGGCAAACATAAATAAATTATTTATTTAATAGATATATTTAATTTCATTTTCCGCACATAGAAATCCTAACAGGTTTGGAATATCTTTCTTAAGTTTAGTCATATTTGATGATACATTTTTTTTAAACGAAGTTAAAAAGTTATCATCAAATTTCACTGCCCATGACAAATATTAAAGAGGTGTTACTCAAAATAAACCAACAATACTATAGGTAGCTCTTCAAAATATCTCATTCATGCTTCAGTGTTTTATGTCATACCTTTGGATTATTATTTTATTATTATTCTTGTATGTGTGTGCGCTTTGTTTAGTTATGTCGATGAAGGTTGAATTTTAATGTTGTCTCTTTATGTATTTTAATAGCTCTCTCTCTCTCTCTCTCTCTCTCTCTCTCTCTCCAGTAGTATTAAATATGCTGCACTATGTTTTAAATAGTGAAACCAGTCCTCCAGATTTTGTATAGCTTTTAGTTTTTAAACACATCTACTGAAGCAATATTTTATTCAACGCGTTAAAAAAAAATGCACAAACGAGAGACTATTTGTTCTCATTCCTTTGTTGACAGCTTCTCATCATGATGAGTTGTTCTACTGTTTATCTTACATTTTCTTACACTTTTAATCCTGTTTATCTCTAATCTTGGATGATAATAGTTACCGTATTAGAACTATGCAACTATTAATATCTTAGTGATAATTAGTTTGAACCAAAAACCCATAAAATCTCAAGTAAGAAGCTAATAGTCTCTGACGTTAGTTTATTATTTGTTTGAATTATCACCATCATACTGCGTTATGGTGACGGGGTCAAGTCTATTTTCTGATCTGAATTAACTAATATATTTTCCCACTATGGTTTCCCCATCATCTCTCTACGCGAATGTGGGTGCACTTTCTCTAAGATCAATCTCTTAAAGTCCACCACTGACATTAAATCGACTATAACTTTGGTGTTAACTTTTGTTTAAACCCAAGTTATACTAACCATTTGGGTTAAATTTACTCTCATGTATTAGTTAGGCTAATGTATTATTGGTAGCGACCCTGATTTGTGGTAAATAAAACCACTGGATTTTGTTAAATAAAAAGTTGGATTTCGGTATAAAAAGTCGGTAAATAAAATAGTAAAACCATGATTTTTGGTAAATAAAATCGGTAGATAAAATTACTTGATTTCGTTAAATAAAAGGATGAATTTCGATAAATAAAAGGGTTAGACCCTTATTTTCGGTATAAAATGTCTAAAGAGTTTTTTTTTAAATGTAATAGTAATAAATTAACTCAAATAGTTTAGAAAATACTTGTACTGAATTATTTTATAAGACAAAATTGTCCATACCTTTTATCAACATACTTCACGTCAATCACCAAAGTACAAACACAACATTGTTTCCAAATTCTCAAGTTAGTGCGCTTATCGGACATAATGTTGGAATATGCCGAAACTTCACGTTCCCTGTCAACATTAGACACTGTAATCCATATTGCTTTTATGCTGTTGATGGCAAACCCTTTGTGGTCTTCTTTCAGTCCAAACAATATGTCCACAATGTCAACACTTTTACTATTGCTATGCAAAGCTCTCACTTGTGTCTGCAACGCACAGTATCCTCTTTGAAAATTAATTTCAGAGCAGGATTTAAAAAATGGTATTTTACGAGCTGATTGGAAGAGATCAGAATTAACTTGTTTTGTCCCAATCGAGCTAATGTCAAAAAGAGTACCAATGTTTTCAAAAAATGTTTTGGATGGGTCTGACTGGTGGAGCGAATTCAGCTTTATAAGGCACTGCTGTCCTAAAGATTGAAACTGACTTTTGATATTTTCTTGTTTTAGAGTTGGAAGAATTTTCAATATTTCCTGTGTTTTTTCTCTGTAGTTCATGTCAGAAATCAGTTTAAAATTACTTTGTAGCTCTGCCACTTTAGCATACAGCTTATGACTGAAGGCATAGGTAGAAACTTCGAGTATAGTAATTAATTCCACCAATTCAGAACAGTGCTCAATTAAAAATGTTGCTTGGCATTCAATCAACATTAGGGTTACTTTATCATTTGACATATCCTGGAAGTACTCAAGTGCTGCTGTCACCTCCTCCAATGTGGAAAAATATTCCACTAGATCCACCAAATATTCACAGAGGTACACCACTGAACAAAACCAAGAGTTCCATCGCGTTAAAACTGGGTTTGGAAATAGTTTAGCAGACTTTTCACCTTTATTCTATTTTTCATTCAGAAATGCTAGATAATTATGTTTTCTCTTTCGAGTGTTCAGAAATACAGCCTTTGCTTTAGCAACACCCTCAATCAGCTCTGGGAGCTGTGCTGACCAATAATTTTGAACCAAATTAAGTTTGTGGTCCCAGCACTGTATATGCAGAAAATCATCGCTTAAGAGAACTTTCAAAGAAGTCACACATTTCGTCATGTAACGTGCACCATCTGTCACAACACAAACTACATTTTCATAAAGAATCTCATACTTGGTGATGGTGTCCACAAATGCCCGTAAACATTCTGTTGCTGAAGCGTTTTGCAAAACTTTAACTGCATCAACAAACAAGCTTTGCTTCGAATCAGCAAGTAATGTTTTCAACAAAATAACAAAAACACACTGTCCTTTTCTATCAGTTGTCTCATCACAAAGAATTGCAACTTGCTGATTTTTTACATTGTCCTTGATATTATCCTCTTGACTTTGGTTAACTTCTGGGATCCAAACACTTCTTATAGTTTCTGCCTTAGGGAGGTCTCCTCTACCTAAACCCGAATTGTAAACATACTAATTTTTGATAGAACAAACTAATATTAGGCTATGTTGGTTGACAATGTGTGTATATACTAATCTACTAGGCTATTTCACTAATTGTACTTAAAGATAAACATCTTGAAAATAACCCAAATCAAACATTTCTATCTCGTCTATTTTTTTGATAAATTAGTAAATAATGAAAAGTGTTTGAAAAACACTATTTTGTCATTAGGAAAATAAAATAAGAAAAGAATGGAAAATAATGGGCCCTTATTTACTTTTGATTTTTAAATAATAAAGAAAGTTTTTTAAAAATATTCAAAATGGTTATCTTTCACATATTTATCCATCCAACATCGCATAGAAGGATGGTCTAGTTTTTCAATGGGAATATTGGCTTCCATAAATGTTTTCGTGGTATCCATAATGAATTCTTTGCTGTCTTCTTTTGAGTTTCTAGACTTTATTAGAGCATTTTCAAGGGTTGCTTGTTTTGATGATTCAGAAACATTACTTTTTTTCCGTTTATGCAAGGCACTAATATGCTTCAAACATGTGTCTTTTCTGAACCAGTCAACGCGCGTGTTGCACCATTTGCACATCATTATTTTTTTAACTTTATCTAATATATAAAATCCTTCTTTTCCAAACTCAAGCTCTCTTTCAAAAATACTTAAAACTTTAGGCATGTTTAAATATTAAATAAATATAAGAGAGGTTAAAAACAAAATTATCTTACTAACGAGTAACGCAACGTTAATATATAACGACCTGATGGAAGTGACGTCATCAGGAAGCCAAAGATATGAGTGTAAAGAGATCTGACTCTAGCTTGGACATGGCGTTGTTTCTGGCTTCTAATTCCTTAAATACTGGCCTTGGGTGCCCAATATGGCCGTTTTAGTAGCCAGTTTTAACACTTTTTAAATCAAGTCTTTGGTTGAGGGAAATAAACTTTATTTTTGAAAGAAAATTATATTGGTTCAGTTGGTACTTTTTTTTTTCAAGTCTTAGAAAGGCTGCTAATGTCAGCAATGTTTTATTATTTATTTGCGTTTAGATTGAAAAAGTGACCATAATTCGCGTTTAAATGGCCAAATGGTCAATTTCGCGAATAGATTTAATTTCGTTTTATTTCGCTTCAATATTTTCACTCAAAGCGGCCACAATGATGTTTAACTATGTTTCTATGGCAATTTAGTGTGCTAAATAAAAGTTTGTAAAAACAATACTCGAAAGCCTCGCGAAATATCGGTGTCTCTAATTATTGGTAATGAAGGTCAAATGCAAATGAATGTACACACATATGCATGAAAGGAGAGTGGAACACTATTTAGGGAAAATTCCTTTTCAGTAGACTCTACCAGTTCAAGCCCCAATCTGCAAATTGCGACCATTGTTCGATTTATTAACTAAGAATTTCCATAATAGCGATATAAAGCAGGTATTTTATGTTCCCAAATTTCAGTAATTCACCGCATATACTAACGTATTAATGTAAAAACACGATTAAAATACAGATCCATTTACTATTTACAGTTATCAATTGTGCTACTGTTGAGGTTATATATTGTGTTACTATTGAGGTTATATATTGTGTTACTGTTGAGGTTATATATTGTGCTACTGTTGAGGTTATATATTGGGTTACTGTTGAGGTTATATATTGTGTTAATGTTGTGGTTATATATTGTGTTACTGTTGAGGTTATATATTGTGTTACTATTGAGGTTATATATTGTGTTACTGTTGAGGTTATATATTGTGCTACTGTTGAGGTTATATATTGGGTTACTGTTGAGGTTATATATTGTGCTAATGTTGTGGTTATATATTGTGCTATGATATTATTTGCCACCCTACCTTATATTTCCTTATTTTTTCTACTTTTGTGAACAATTTTCTAATTTAATTTCGTGTGAAATCTTCGAATTTCACCAGCTGGTTCCCAGCCTGACCAATGACGATGTTTACATATATTAAATAAAGTAAAAGGACGGAAGGAACAACGTAAAACATTGTTTTAAATAATTTAAATAAGGAATTTTGATTTAAGGAAGAACACTTACCTTTATTAAGCATATTAATTATCCTTTTAAGAAGTATGATTGACTCTTGTATTAATTTTTAAAGCCGACCATGTTTTTTTAACGCATGCGCAGTGCTATCAAACAAATGAGTGGAGGACCTCGTATTTTGGAAAAAGAAAAAGGACGGAAGAAAAATCAAGCGGGCTGTTCAATTTTTGACAGAAGGAAATATACATTTAATTCCTTATAAAACATTATTCAAATTCAATTGGCTATATTTAGATACTTATATTGAACCTACATTTCATTTTTATTCTCTCCCTAGTCTATAGCCAACAATTCAATTTCGTTTTTATTTATATATAGTTTGTTTTCTCTTTGGACTTGGAATAGAACATTTTTAAATTTGAAAAAGATTGGAAGGTTTTTAAAACGGTAGAGGGGAGTGCTTCTTGCTGGTTGTGGGTCCAACATGGAGCCAAGTGGATGTGGGCTCCAAATTCAAGTTATTTTTTAGTGATTCAAAAGTGGAAGATTAAAGTGAAAGTAGTAAAAAAAAAAGGGAAGCAAAGAGAGTGTGTAAGAGCTACAATATTTATGCTCATTTAAATTGTGGAAGAATTTGAAGTGAAACAAATTTATGAAGATGGTGTTTCAGTATGGACTAATTATTCATGGGTGAGGTCAAACCAACTCTTCAATTTTCGATTATTGAAATAATTTCTTTTCTCTTTCCTATATAAACCAGAACTTATTTATTTCCAGAAGGACAGACTAATACAAAGAATTATTTAACATTTTATTTTATGTCTAATTATTAATTTTATTGATTGTATATCTATTTTTTTCTCTTCTTTTGGTCTCAACAATACTGTGCTATACTTTATTAAATTAGAATTATAATTAACCGGAATTCCATAGGTAGGATTTGGATGTGGACAAAAGGGAAACAACAATAAATTCACAAAAGTGCCAACAATTTTTTTTTATACATTTATTTTTATTTGTAGCCTAAATTACATTTTTCTTCAACAATTCATTTTTTTTTTAAATCTAAATTGTTCATGTTTTTTTAGTTTTAAGTTTACCCAGTGGTCTGGAGGTTGAGGGTCGTCGTGCCACTAAGTGGATAGCCGAGGTAATTGTATTTTTCCTTTTGATTATTATTTTTCCCCTATATACCAGGGGTGGCGACCAACAAAAACACAAATTATATAGATAAAGAAAATATATTTTTTCTTTTAAAACTTTTATTTTATTATATTATATATTATATATATTTTTATTACAGTGCTAATGTTGAAGTTATATTTAGTGTTACTGTTGAGGTTATATATTGTACTAATGTTGTGGTTATACACTGTGTTACTGTTAAGGTTATAGATTGTGTTACTGTTGAGGTTATATATTGTTCTACTGTTGAGGTTATAGATTGTGTTACTGTTGAGGTTATATATTGTGCTATTGTTGAGGTTATAGATTGTGTTACTGTTGAGGTTATATATTGTGCTATTGTTGAGGTTATATATTGTGTTACTGTTGAGGTTATATATTGTGCTAAAGTTGTGGTTATACACTGTGTTACTGTTAAGGTTATAGATTGTGTTAATGTTGAGGTTATATATTGTGCTACTGTTAAGGTTATAGATTGTGTTACTGTTGAGGTTATATATTGTGCTACTGTTGAGGTTATTCATTGTGCTAATGTTGTGGTTATACATTGTGTTACTGTTAAGTTTATAGATTGTGTTACTATTGAGGTTATTTATTGTTTTACTGTTGAGTTTATATATTGTGCTAATTTTGAGGCTATACATTGTGCTACTGTTAAGGTTATAGATTATGTTACTGTTGAGGTTATCCATTGTGCTAATGTTGTGGCTATAAATTGTGTTACTGTCAAGGTTATAGATTGTGTTACTGTTGAGGTTATCTATTGTGTTACTGTTGAGGTTATATATTTTGCTAATGTTGAGGCTATACATTCCGCTACTGTTAAGGTTATAGATTGTGTTACTGTTGAGGTTATATTTTGTGTTACTGTTGATGTTATATATTGTGCTAATGCTGAAGTTATATTTTGTGTTACTGTTGAGGTTATATATTGTGCTAATGTTGAAGTTATATATTGTGCTAATGTTGAGGTTTTATATTGTGCTAATGTTGTGGTTATACACTGTGGTACTGTTGAGGTTAAACACGAGACAGGAATACAGGGAGTCACCAACTGGCTATTGTAGTGGAGTTAAGAGAAGAAGAGTATTTTTCTATCCTTATTTGCTATAGGACATGTTTCACTATTTCCATAGAAAAAATTTTACTACTAATTTTATACCTCTTCTAAACTATAACCATGCAAAACCAACTGAATGGATGTTGTTTTTTACAGAGATTAAAGATCTCGCTAGACCTCAGTCGTAGCTCCAACATATCTGTAGACTACTATTCTCATAGAAGCTCCCTATAGTCGTGGATCCAACATATCTGTATACTACTATTCTCATACAAGCTTCCTACAGTCGTAGCTCCAACATATATGTAGACTACTATTCTCATAGAAGCTCTCTATAGTCGTAGCTCCAACATATCCAGGCGCGGATACAGGGGGTGTGTCAAAGGGTCAGCTGACCCCCCTGTGGTGTTAAGAAAATTAATTTTAAAAATGTATATTTAGAAAATACCAAAAATTTAAATCATACAAGTGTTTATCTTTCCTAGGGATGTGCGAATACAGTTTTTTTTATCAAATAACACTATTATTAATTTTTAAATTATCTACTAATACTTCTAAATAAAGAGAAAGTTTAGTAGAGAAAAAACACACTATATTATATTATTTTTATGCTGACATATTTGAGTTTATTCCTGCTTGCGTTATAGGTAGATATAATTCAATATCAAGTTAGTGTTAAAATACTTTTTATTGCTGTTATGTGATTATTATAATTTATTTAAATGGTTAGTAATTAGTGATTTTCAAATATTTTCGTTATTTATAGAGGTTTTATTATAACTTCAAAACTTCTCAAGATGCTAAGGTTATAGTGGTTGTCGAAGTGATGAAGTCGAATCGAAGGTGACTTAGGCTTCAACTTTGACTTTGACATTTCGAAGATTTGCACACCCCTACTGAATTCCTAGTGCAGGCTGTTCACCTCATACACCTGTCTTCAACACAAGTAATGGACCAAGTTAAAGAGGGGTGGAGTGTGCTATTTTTAGAAAGACTTACCCCCTTCCAGTGAAAAGTACGCTAATCTGTTTCAAACCAGTCAGAGGTAGCTGGAAATATTTACTTTTAGTATACCGGAGCGATTCGTTCGAGTGGCCTTATACGTGGAACATTTTACGTGTGTTTCGTTTTGTTAATGCTTATGTGCAATAAAGTGTAATTTATAAATATTTCAGTCTCTTTGTGATTATAATGACCTATGATGGTTTTATTTACTCTTAGTAAACTGTGAGTGTGATATTTGTGTTTTGTTTTTTATGGTTATTGTGCTACTGCATATTGTCATTGTGATACTGTGACTTTGATACTTCC